>JANHFX010011467.1:7366-66521 GCA_027560015.1 Chloroceryle amazona
AGAAAAGAAAAGAAAAGAGAAGAGAAAAAGAAGAAGAAAAGAAAAATCATTGCTGTGAAACTGCAATGCTGCTCAGAGAAACCTTGATGTTTTTAACAGTATTCCCAGGTACTGCAAGGCTAGGTGTGCTTGAAATTGAAGTCTAGGAGTTGGAGAACACAACCTTCATTTATTCAGGAGCAACTGGAAAACGTGAATGCGTTTCCATGGAGATGGGGTTATTTCCTTTCCCACAATTCAAATCTTTTCCACAGGTCCTGTTTCATTCTGGTCACCCTAATGTTTTGTTGAGGAGAATTTTGGGGGGGGGAGTTTGATCTCCAAAGTTGGCCAAGCTCCAGGCAGAACAATGAAAAAGTCGTAAATCATTTTAATAGATATAACAAGAAGAAAAAAAGAATGTAGAGAAATGGAGGGACTGAAATACAGCAGTCCCAGTCCATCCATCAAACAGAATACTCTTCCTGAGGTACAGCAGAACACACCAATTAAAAAAAAGTTTAGACCTGCTATGGTGTTATAAGGGCTCTGATGCCCAAGATTTCTGTATAAACCCCATATTTTGTTATTTTCTTCAAATGATGGTGCTGGGAAGTGGTTTGTGTGCCTTAACTACCATCACATAACGTTAAGCTTCCAAAGCTTGGAGTTACCTCATCTAAGTCTGGGCTGTGTGGATGTGGGATAAGTCTCAGCTATCTTCAACAAACAAAACTACGGTCACCTAGAACAGTAGTGCCTACTCAGCCCCATTTGAGACACTACCTTCAGAAGATGATGACAGAGATCACAGAAGAATAGAATTATCATATCATAGAATGGTTTGGGTTGGGACTTTTATGGATCATATAGTCCAACCATATTCTCCAAGATGGAGAACTCATGTAGGTATCTAATGGCACTAAGGATAAAATAGCTTCCTGAACTCTGTACAAGTAGAAAATGCATCTGTGTTTGGCATCATAAAGTCAAGCAGGTAACAAGGCAATAGTGATTCTCCTTGTACAGTGCCCATCACCTTCACGAGCAGTCGTGTTACGTTGCTGGTAGGCTGGGTAGGGTGGGTGGTTCAGGTGTGTCCTGTGAAGTGCTGTATGCTACTCACACGTAGTCTACAAAACTTGGGTGGATCCAGCTGCTTCGACCACTCGCAGCTTCTGCTGACATCAACAGAGGTCTGTAGCAGGTGCCTAGAAAGACAGTTTGGTTATTATATTATCTTCATACCATCCCCTTTCAGCAGTTCTAAAATGGGTTTGTAATAATTTTTAGCAACTTAGAGGGGACCAGAAATTGCAGAGTTTATGTGGAGAATATTTTTTTTATTGAAGACTATTATTTTTTTCATCTCTGCTCTAAAAGTACAGTATACACAACCTTTCTCCTCAAAAGCTGATAAATGGTTTAGCCATTATTTAAAGTTTGGGAAAAGGCAGCTACAGAAATAACATTTTAATGTATTCCAGATTAGACTTCATGCTATATTTGTAATAAAGACTTGTTTCCAGCATTGGTTGGCAGATCACTCATACGGACAATTATCCAAATAGCTATTAGGATACGATTGCTCTCATTTCCAGGCAATGCAAGATTGCCAGAACTCAGCTTGGCTGGCGGTTGGGTTTTGGTTTGACTTTTGGAGAAAACCACAAGAATTTGTCAGTCGTCTTGGCCGTAAGGGAGTCTTCTTGTCTTGAGGCTATTCTTTTTCCTCTTCAAATATAGAAGGCAAAACACGCTCTTGTTTGGTTTGGGTTCCTTGTTATTTATTTCATTATCTCTCACCTTAGTGGCATCAGAAGATTCAGACGAGGCTGGGAGGTGGGAGACGTCTCCCATCATTCACCGAAAAGAGGAGGGGCGGTATGGGAAGAGCACATGGATTCTGGAGGGGGAAAACTGAAAAGAAAATCAAAGGTCATTAATTTCTTTTTACGGGGGGAAGGGAGATTAAGGGAGGGAATACTTAATGCCAAGCTAAATCAGTGTTAGTTGGGAATGGAGACTCCCTCTCTTTATGCGTTATGCTAATGTGTCGCTTGGCAGATCTGAATCATGCTGGCTAGTTTAGTCAAGAGCCTGAGTCGGAGAACACCAACTCCCTCAGAAGGAAAAAGATCTCTTTGTGCCAGGGAACACGTTCTGTGGTGAGATGATGTAATTGTTTAAGTCACAGCTTCAGTGGTCAGGAAGCTTTTTCATATTGAAAGATATGGTCCACAATGGCCCGTCAAACTTCAAGTAACTCCAACCTTTCCCTTTCCTAGAGCTTAGAACAGAAACAGGTTCATTGTTTGTTGCCAGTCTAGCATGGCTGCTGCCGAAACCAGCAGACAGAGGTTGGGGACTCGTGTGTCTTTCCATCCCAAGACTTATAATAGTTCATTTCAGGACCTTAACTAAGGCAGTTCAGTGATGATGCTTCATGTTCTTCCCTTGTGAAACGGAGATAAGAAATGTGGGAGCAAACCGTAAGCTGAAAAGACCATTGCTGAAAAGAAATCTATGAAAGAGAATGTGCTCCTTGCGACAGCAAGAGCTCGATAACAGATCTAAAGCTCCTTTGCTCTTCTGTATTTCTATAATCAGATAAAAGGCTTTGGATAAACGCATCACATTAGCTGTCAGGAGGTGCCAGAATTTCTGAAAAATCTTTCCAAACTCTCTGCTTGTCAAGAAGAGGAGAGGTCCAGGACTAAACCACCTTTTTTTTTTTCCCCATTTGCTTGTCAGGAGTAACAGCATGTGCTGAATTGCAGCCCAACAGTGACACGCTGCTCCAAACACAGTGGCAGTAAAGGTAGTGAATGTGACCACATTTAAAGGCCAAGAATGTCACAGGGCCTTCATTAAAAAGCAATCTCAAGATCTTCTCAGCGTTGCAGTTGGGTCTCCCTGTAAACATTTCCATGGGGTGAATGTTGTGACATGGAAGGTACAGAAATCCTTTCTCGCTGGCTGCGCTCCAAATCAATGACTGCACCAAAAGGCCTGAGCCATATCCTACCAATGGAGCAGAAAATTGCTTCAAGGCTAATTGCAGTAACACCTCGATGGAGCAAGCACTGTAATTAGCAATAAAGCAGCACCCATACCCAATGGGCCTATTGTGTCCCATATATGATTTTGCTCTTTGGTGCAAAAGGGGAAACGTGTGTGTGAGCGAGAATGAGCATATAGAGGTAATCCCCATCCAGTATGTTAATGATGAATGTGCTGCAGTTGGCATAAAGTGGAACGTATGCCAAGATGAGGCCCTTCAGTTCCTTCCAATCCCCCACTTACATTCTCCCAAACAGCACATTATATTTTTAGCATTTTTATTTTCTTGGAAAAATATATAAACTGCAGTTATAAAATGTGTTTAAACAAATGAAATGGAGCTAGCAGGTGTACAAAATGTCCTAAAATGCTTCCCATGGCTGCAGTTAAAAAAAAAGAGAAAAAAAAAAATATGTAAACTTAAACAGTTCCATAGTGGAAAGAAAAAAAATCTCTGGGTAGAGTATATAAATGTCATTTTTTTCACACTGCACAGTCACTTTCATTTTTGCCTCCTAAAATCCACCCAGAATCATTTTTTTTTGCTACGGATCTTCATTTCTCACTCAGATTAAAGGGGTTAACTCTCCCTTTGTAGCACTATTTTAAATTCTGAGCTCCCCAGCACATCCCATGGAAAGCTAAACTGCAAAGCTGTGAATGGATTCGGTTATTTACTGGGTTTGTCATCTCCCTGTTGAATCTGGAGAAGACTTAGGTTCAGTTTGGAGATTATTTATCTTCAGGATTTAATTTTTAGTAGAACAGGCTTGCATTTACAAGCTTAATCAAAACTGAAGGACTGCTGGCAGTGCATGTAAAAATACAAGCACATATAGAGAGATTCATATATATGTCTGTATACATACCGAGAAGATGTCAGTCCCAAATAATTTATAATCAAAATACACCATTAGCCAAGAGACAGGAGGCTAAGCAAAGAAAGAAAATAATTCATTCTAAGTAGAGCTGGAAATAGAGTTTTGTATTGTGCTCGTGCTGCCTGCTTTGGTGGAAATCCTATAGGAAAGGGACTATTTGTGAGGCTGAAATTGAATGGAGTCTAACTTCTCCTTGCCCTCTGAATGCTCGGAGGAGTTGATGCTTTGAATTTTGGGTAAGGCCCATCACTGGCTCCTTGAACAATTGCTGAGCAATTTTAGCGTAGGGAGGGAAGAGGGAGGCGTTCATTTGACAAGGAAAAGTGGCATTTTTATGCCTGGCTCTGAACGTTTCTCTCTATCTACTTAATTTTGGTAAAAGGTTTTTTTGTTTTGTTTTGTTTTCCTAAAATAGCTTCCGTGTCAGAATTTTTTAATCTTATTTTTGTCTTATTTTTTCTTTTTCAAAGTATGTTTTTATCTATGGCGCTGTAATTTGAATTCTCTCCAGCTGAAAGTGAGATCAGGATAATAGCAAGATACTTGTTGTCCTGGAGATGACTTTCAGTTTCATGCTGTCCTTTTCAAAGTTAGCTCAGTTTCTTTCTGTTCTACAGAAAGAAACACAGAGGGAACCCATGGCCTTTGAGGTAAGAGCCACTCTTACCAGATTTCTTGATTCCAGCAACATATTCGATCCTGTTTGACATCTCTCTTGCTTTGGTTTTGCTACAGCCTGATAAAACTCATCATTCCAAGTTGCCACATTCTAGAAATAAAGCCCCCATCCATTTTTAAAATTCCTCTTTGTAGTCTTCAGCTAGGCAGGGTGGTTCTGGTCCAGTCCTGTAGCTGAATTTCTTTCCAGCAATCAAAGATAACAAAATACATTACTTTGAAATTAAACAAACCCTCTTCTTTCCTTGTTTTTTTTCCATGGGAAATTACTCAGAGCACAGTAAAAAGTGTCACATTCATATTTCCAGTCTTTCTGACATAGTTTGGGTCTCTAAGTCATTTTTTTTTCAATGCAGAAATTCATACAAGACTGAAATTTACTAAAACCCATTTTCCCATCTCTGCTCATTTAAGTCTATTGAACTCTGATAGAAGTCTTGCATCAATTACTTCTCCAGGAGTAAAGTTCAGAATCATTATATGGATTATGAAAGAAATACACTCATAATTGCCATTATTTCATCTAATTAAAGCTTCTCAAATGATACCAAATTTCAGCTCTGCATCTCTAAGTAGATTCTTCATTCATCTGGCCTCGTACAGTTTTCTGAAATGCTTGGTTCAAATCCTCAGTCGTGTTTACTTTGTTGAACACCCACTGTTTACCCTGGCATGTTAATTTAAGTATGATTCTCCAGCCCCACTCAGCGTGCTGATACGAGGATTAACGTGCAACGCTGACAAATGCATATGGATGGAGTATTCCCAGTTGCGTGTCCAATTTTCTTTTAATGGGCCTTTTTCTTCTGAATGGGTAATTCATTCCACCACTGCTCTACAGAACGAGAGACCTGCTTTAAATCTCGTATCTACTAGATGGCTGCCAGTGTGATCTCAGTTCTGCAAATTGGGGGGGATTCAGTTAGAAACTGAAGAGGAAAAGAAATGGGAAAAGGAGAGGTGGGTCACTCGGCTGAGATACGAGGGTTCTGAGTAAGAGCAACTGCAGAATGAGGCAGAGACGAATGACAGTAAATTAAAACATTTTTGAATGCAGGAGACTTGAAAAGGATTGGAGATGTCTTTCATCTAGTATAACATAATCATTTTTCCAGGTTCTACAAGCTTTTCGGTATCCCCATCTCTGAACAGAATTACAAACCTAATTACCAGAGATGACTTCTTAACATCTGAGCACCATCCAGCTCCCTGCACTGACAGTGAGGCACTTGCAGCAAAACTCTTGCAAACTCCTGAGCCCCATGCGGTGTGGAGTCCAACAGGATTTGCAGTGAGGCTGTTAAGAGGACTGGGGCTCTGTATTCAAGCCTGTCCATATGCACAGACAAGTGAAATCTTTTCAAACAAACAGGCTGGAAATTCTTGGCTTCTCCAGGAACCGGCCTTATTTCCAGCGGATCGTGGTTTGGATTCCCAGCCTGCCCTTGGCATTCCAGTTTTCCCCCTGCTTGCCACAGCTAGATTGTGTTTGCTGTTTCTGGACTGAAATGCTGAACAAGATCCTGGTGCCTCAGGTAGGTGATGTTTTACCGTGGAGGAAGAAATCCCTGTCTGAAGTCAGGGAATGGAACCTCCTAGTTAACAACTGGCAACCCTACAGGAAAGGAATTGAGCTGCCGTCAGTAGGTAACATATTAATGGCTGGTGTTTAATTTCTTATAGGTAAAACATAAGAATACGGTGGTCCTCACATTAGTGGTCTAACTACAGAAAAGGCTGTGTAGAAAGGTAGCACCGTTTCCTTCCATCTACCATTAAGGGCCTTGCAGATCTGCCAGAAAAGGGAAAATTAACCTTCTGTGGAAATTCAGCAAAAGGCCTTTTCCCCTTTAAATCATTAATGGAGAACTTAATGATGCATCAATCTGCAGAGTGCATTGCAGCCAGATGCACAGAGGCATTTTGAATATTTGCCTGGCTGCTTTGAAGATGCTGAAGCTCCATATTTCCTCCTTAGACTTACCAGACTTACTGTAGGTAGTAATAATGACATTTCCCTTTACTGTTTCTCAACTGGTGAGGATTAGAGGCTGTTGTGATCTGTAATAATATCTGTTGCTGCACTTAACTCTGCTCTACCCAACATGTGCATGACTGGCAAAAATAACAGCATCAAGGAGAGAAAGAAGACTCAGCCCTGCGCAGGGAGACTTGAAAGACAACTGAAGTTTGGCTGGCAAAAAGCTCAGTGAAGTTGAATGGGTTATGATTATGTCCAAAGTGATAGTGACCAAAAAAAATAAAATATATATATAAAAATCCTGTCTTTTCTAAGACCTTTCTAAATGCATCTATAGCCAACAAACTCATGGTACAGAATTTTGGTTGGCTGGAGACCAAATTAGGGACAATGCTACACGTGAAACTTGCTCATTTGACCAATGTTATGCTTCATTTTCATCAGTGCTGTCCATGGAATATTAGATATTCTGGCAGTTATTTAATAAGGCAAATGCACACAAGGAGCCCTTTAAGGTAAAAAGTAAAATAATCTCTATTTTCTCTTCAGGAGGTTTTGGCAAACGGGAAAAGATGGAGAAGAGGGAATAAAAAGTGTATGTGAAACAAAAGTTTTAACAGTCTGTCTAACCAATTGGTATAATTAAGTTTTACTTCAGCCCTTAGGAAACCCCAGGGAAGTTTGTGGCATCCCAGTTCGTGTGCATATTAAGTAGGAGATCATGTAACCTTCATGTGATGTTGGAAAGAGTTGTTTTTTAAAGAGTTACAGAACTCATTTATAGCAGTGTCAGCCTGAGGTAGCTCTGGACTGCAGCTGTGTTAATCCAGAACTGTATTTGGTTGCACAAAGATGAGTTTAGATTCACCAAAGTTCTTTCTATTAGAAGTGGAGGCAATGGAAATGAAGGGAGGAGTAAGACCTAAACCAAATGGGTTGAAACCCTGACCAGACACCCCTCAGAATCAGTTAACCGTGCAGTTCATCAGTATCACGAGTAATCCTTAAATCAATATAATAAGGAGCAATTCCTTCAGACTGTCAGTGGTGTCTCCTAGGGAAGAAGTAGCAACGAGAGCAACCTCTTCAACAAGAGCAACGGTGTCCAGTAAGCAGATTGGTTGGCAAACCAGCAATCTGAGTTTCTTCCAAACATCCTTTCTGCCCGGTATACCCAATTGTGCTCACATCAATAACCTCAGTAGCTTAAGCTTCTGACAACATAGGAGCTAGTTCCCTGTCTTCCCTGGTTCCTTCTTTGATACTTAGAACTATCAGTTTACACGGAGATGATTTCTTCCATTCGATACCAAGGGTAAATCCTCAGCTGCTGTCCTGTTCCACTGCAGAGAAACTGGGTAAAATTTGCATCGGAACTTCTTTCCAAATAGAAAACCTCCTTTCTCATCCTGAGTGAAGAGGAAGGTGGGAGGAGATTTTGTGTACGAGCTGATTAATTACAGTTTTAGTGGGCTTCCTGGGAAGATCTCACTCGTCCTATCTCGTTGTGTAGGTAGGGAAATAAAGAGAGAGGAAGAAGGACATTGCTGCTAACGAGATTCAGAGTTACAAATACTGATGCTTACCTCATTTTCCCTTCTTTAGCCCTCGGTCCTCTAAAAAGTCCCAAATATGCTGCAGCACTTCAGGAGACAAACATTCCTACGGTATTTCAGGAGTGCTGAGTGGGAGATAAAGATTTACAAAGGCCTTACAACAAGGATTTCTTTTAGCCCTCCCCCCGCAGTGCTGTTATAGAGTATGTCCTCACAAAATATTCAACCCTTGCACATTTCCATTTTGGGCTTGCAACCAGGTGTGTCTGAACACTCTGCAGCAGGGTTTTACCCAGCGTGATTCCTGGAACAGAAATGCAGCTTGTCCCCATGTGTTTTCCCCAGCAGCTCCAGTTCCTGAACAAGCAGTTCTTTCCTTGCACGTCAGGCACCTACATGCTGGAAAAGAACCAGAAGGAACCTGCAAATAGCTGCCTCACATAATGCCCTCCAACAGACACAGGCATCTTCTCTTAGCTGTCTCTCTTGGAGTTCTGGGCTCAGCTGTCTCAAAGGCTGGCATTGTTCATGCTGCGTTAGGTGCTATTCTGACTCTTTGACAAATGGGGATGGAAGGAGTAAAGGTCTGTGGCACCCTCTCAGCTCACTGGTGTGTGGTCTAACCCAACGAATAGTAAGTGGGAACAAGGAGGACTTCAGAGGAAACGGGAGCTTTGGAACCCCATGCATTAATGTTCTGGTCCAGGGTGGTATATGCAGCCCAAGTTCACAAGGGTTATTTCTTTAGCTCGGGTGGCAGGAGCACATTCCTCTGATGCAGAACATCCCAGGCTTGCTCTCACAGGTGATTTTCTGCTACGACAGCACTTTCGTAACTGCTTGCTGAGAATGGCAAAAATCTAGCATTTCAGAGCTCAGCTTTTCTGTGCAAACACCGTTCGAAGCTGCTCTGCGAGGGCTCCCATGGAACGAGTTAGACACCCGCCAGGGATGGCTTAGTTTCGTATGATCTTTCCTCTTGGAAAGCTTCTGGCCTGGATGATTTCTCGAGGTGCCTTCAAGCCCTACCTTGTAGGATTCTAAACATCTTTATTTTCCTCCCCATTGCATCAAATCTTTGACTTTATTTCCTTCCCAGGCCATCATTCTACTTACTTCTTCTTCTAAGAAAGAGCACGCTTCTCTAGTGCAAAGCATTAAAGCCACCCCACTAATCACAGAAGGGTTAAAAACATGATTGGTGGGCAAAGAAACCCCCTCCCTCCCTTTTTTCTGCAAGGTTGGTTGAAATTGTGAATAGAGACTGACAGCTTGCCTGAGTGTTTGTGGTTCAATTTGAAACCACAAGACCCAGAAGCACATGGTTTAGATTCAGTGTCTTTCTCTAGCTAACATGAACCATTTGTTCAAGCAGCTTGGCTATCTGTTGGAGAATAGTCTTGCACCAGCATCAGCCTTGATTCACCCCAGACGGTCAAAATACGTTCAGACGGAAACCCAAAGAAAAAAGGGAAAAATTCCCAAACAAAGGCTTGCATTTACTTTTCCTTGTTTATTTTTGCAGCTTGTAAAGGAGCTACTAATATCCTGGGAAAAAAAAAAAAAAGGAAAAAAAAAAAGAAAATCTGAAATGCCAATCAAAAGCAGCACCAAATTAGGTCGTGTTTACTTCAAAAATACGTTTTTCATTGCCTTTTTCAAGGCAGATTCCTGTAAAATAGTAATGTCAGGGAGGTCATGGAAAGAAGAGACTTAAGTGACTTGAAAATATATTTAGACCAATCTTTTCAGATTTGGCTGTGTAAAATGAGGCACGTAATAAGGCTAAAGTTTAGTCAACGAGCTTTCACACATAAAGCTCTTAAATATACCCCTAACACTAGTCCTTTACTTTAAGTCCAGTGGCCATAAAAACCCAGAAGCTTAATGCTTAATTACCTCTAACGAGCAGCAGAAAGGTTGAACATCTCTGTGTCAAGTTGGAAAATTAAAATCCACAAGAAGGAATGTCCAAGTCCAGACATTTTGCACAGCTACCCAATAGTCTCCCCGTGGTATCCATAGGTCCCCACCACCCTGTGAAATTTACTTCAACTCCTTTGCAAGCCACCGGCCACCATTTTATCCCGTTGCTTCTGCATTCATCACCCCCCTGGCTGGAAATGAGCTGCTGCCTCTACAGAAAGCAGGACTTGACACAACAGGGCAAAAAAAAATATGTACAAAAAACTATTTCCTCCTCCAAACCCTCTTGCTCAGCTCTCTGCTGGGCTGCATTGCTCTCTGGTGTTGTCCATCCCAGGGAAAGGAGGATTTGCCCAGCACAGGGTGATGGATGGGAAGCACCCGAGGGTGGGAGATCTCTTTTCCTGCTCTCAGGAGCACGCAGGCTGGCTTGTTCTAATAAACCAGCTTGTTGATTGCACACTAAAATGAGGTAACGTCACAACATTCAGGCCCGCTGAGAAGTGAGAGGTAATTCGATGAATTATTGTGGTGAGGCAAGAAACCAAGTGTTCAGTTACCCCACATCACAGGTATCAGGTCTGAAATGAATTCTCCTAAAACAATTTCCTGTCATCTAGCCCCCTGGGATTATTTATTTTATCTTTCTCCTTCTCGATATAAAACTGGTTCCAAGATATTACGTTACAATACAGGGAACCACCTACCCTACTCGGAGCTGAAATACCTTGGAAGAAAGAAAGAATACTTCTCTGCTATATCTCTCTATCTCCTAGTTAGGAATAAGTGACCGTAAAATCTGTGTATGTGTGAAACCACAATATATTCCCCTGTTCTGTCATTAAAAGCCACTCACAACATAAATGTGAATCAGAGGAGGGACTGCGCTCACCGGCAGGGAGGAGCGTGTGATTATATACCATGAGTTTACTTCCAAGAAAAGATTGTATTTCTGGGAATTCAAAATAACATACATTTCGTTTTAGTATTGTGGGAATATTGAGAAGACTTCTAGCATTACTGCTTTTTAAGTTACTATATAATCACAGGATAAATTTTATTAACAAAAAGACTTTATAACTTCAGAGACGTGCAGCAGTCACTGCAGAGCTAATGAAGTGAGCAGGAGGCTTTAAGAGCTGAGATCCTCAGTAGGTATATCAGGAAAAGTGCCTTGGCAGTTTGAAAGCTGAGCAGAAATGCAGGTTTAAGGAGAGTATCTGAAATCCTGAATATCAGATATGAAATATCTGAATATCCTGCTGCTGGGCAGCAGGAGTGAGGCTGTGCTGAGCTATTCACCAGAGACACAGGCTTAGTGAGCTCCCTTCTTTTCTGCTTCCCTCCCATCTCTCAGACCTCCAAAAGATCTTCAACCCTTCACTTGTGTCATCACCTTTTGTGAAAGAGAGATCTAAAATGACGGTGCTTTGCTGGTGAGGTTTGTGTAGCAGAAGCAAGTGTGCAGAGTAACCTTTGTGAAACAGCACCAGGAGTAGCTGGAAAGAGCAAACTGTCCGAGTACTGGAGCTCTACAAAACTCCACCCTGGTGCTCAGAGTAGGATGAAGACCATTCCTACACCGACATGCACTGGACTGTGCACGTGGGTGCTTGTGCTCGTGGCTGAGGAATCCGTGCACGGTGGAAGGAATCCTCATACTACACAAGGCAGTGCCAACAACACGGAAACTCACCTAGGAAGACTGGCTCCTTAAAGCATAAACCTGACTCCAAGCAAGGAACTGGGCAGTAACATTTAGAATTTAGAATACCCCTTTCCCTAATTTGATTTTATATCTGTTTATTTTATTTGGACACTCCTGGGTGCTTGTTATTCCTCATCATTGTGACTGCTGATGGCTTTTCATTTCTTTGCTTACAGCAGCTTTTATTTCATGGATCGACCAAAATCCGCTGAAAGGGGAAAGTGTGTCCCTGACGTACACCATGTGCTCAAGGAATAAATAATCCACTACACAGTCACGTGAAGGAAAAAGGAGGATCTTGGCAGGAAGATGGGCTTGTTCAGGAGGCCAATTCTTCCTTGATGGAAAGCGAAACTCCTTCTCCAGATGTGGAATTTCCCTTATGTAGTGTCACATAGGTGAGGATGGAATGACAGCGGTGTGCTTCCCTAGGTAATTATTTTGCTCTTTACGGTGCAGAAATCTTTACAGATTAAAAGTGACAATAAGGCATCAGCCCCGAACATAAGAGGGTAAGAAATGCAAACTGCTTAATTCTTAGAGCGTTCACTTTCCATTTAGTCTGTTTTGCTTGCAAACGTGGCTTCAAGTGTCTGGGATTATCAGACTCCTTTTGATGAATGATATTATGACAAGTTACTTCTACTGGTTTTTTTCTATTGGGAGAAATCATGTTTATGGAAACAGAAGGGAGGAGAAGAGAGCTTCAGGTTTAGGTTTTACTTTCCTATAAATAAAGCCTTCTGAACTGTGTCTCATTTGGAAATGGAATCATTTTCTGTAACAAAAATAATAAAAAAAAAAAGGTGATATTTTACTAAAATAAGATTAAAATAAAAAATATTAAACGAATAAAATGAAATAATATCACTTTTACCAGCATGGGAAACTTTTACTCTTAAAAAAATGAAAGACTTCAGTGTTACAGCTCTCAAGAGAACCCAGAAAAGTTTCCCTAATTTTAATGGAAGTGTGACTACCTCCTGTGGATAAGAATAAGGAGCCTGGTCTGGTCTCGCAGCATTTATTCCTACGAATACAATTAGTTCACTTCTTTGGTACCAGCAAGTGGGACCCAACAGAAACAAGCCCAATAATAATTTACAAACCATACGATCCTGGCAGTGTCCTTGCTTATTTACACCGGCGCATCTGAATTACAGCCCTGCTTCAGAAGGCACTGAAATTAAATGTGGAAGACAGGAGCTGGCACCGTTGTGTGTGGGACTTGCACGGCACGGCCGCTGTGAGAGGCAGGGACCGGAGAGGGAGGTCCTGCCCAGCCTCGTGCCATGCTCCGTGCTGAAGCAGGTTGGATGATGTGGCTCAGGTCTCTCACCAGTGCAGCTCCTGAGAAGCTGATGAGTGCAAGGCACTGGAAGGTGACTAAGAAGCAAAGCACGAACACAAAACCATTAATAATTATTTTTTTTTTTACCTCAGAAGACTGCAGACATGATTCTTCTTCAGGTTAAGGCTTCTTTTTGTACATTGCTGGAGCATCCTGTGGTGTTAGGCTCTGTATGTCCCTGCAAGACCTGTTCTTCAGGACACACCGTTTCACTTTGTGGCAAGATAGATTTTGGGACTCCAGCCTGAAATGGGATGGAAGATTGAGCACTAGTTTGTTTCAGCATTATACAACATGACATCTTTGCTTGAAGGGAAGGGGATCTTCATGAATTACGAAGGAGAAATTGGAGTAGCAAAGCCACGAAGAGACAAACTGGAGCCTTGAAGGTTTTACGCAAGCTCAAGAACTGTGGATGTTGTGTGCTTTACGGTGGTGCACAGACACGAGGGAGCGTGCAAGGGGTGCCGGTGACCTCAGCCACCCCAGACACACATTTGAGTCCAGGTTACAGCTGACTGGAATCCTGAGGTTTTACTGGCTGGGGGCCAGTTTGAAACCCACTCGAGCCACCCTAGTATTTTATAACATTGTAAAGACGGTATTGTTTAAAACATTGCAAAAATTCTCCACACAATCTGGCAGCCTTCCAAAACTGTCTTAAATGAGCCAAAACTATCAGCAGCCACCCACCTTCCTGTCCATTATCCTCTGATTAATGACATTCCATCAACGGGGTCCGACATTCAGAATCTCCCTGCTGCAGGACCTCTGCGTAAATATGATCTCTGAGACCTGTAAATTGTCCGTATAGTTTGCAGCTGTGTTTTATATGGGGGGTGTCTCTTTGTCATGTGGTCACCATGCAAGGGGAGGTCCTCAGGGGGGTAGAGAGGGACCAGGGCTTGCAGCATCTCGTAAAGCCTTAATTAGACATAGCAAAGCAGAAGGAATCAAATCACTCTGGAGATAGGATACTCGGTTTTCAGGATTGTTTTCGTGCTCCTTATCTGGTCACCTTGTAGCTTCTGGGTCAAAACAGCCATAATAAGAACAAGCGTGGGAAATAACTATCGGCCAACCTCTTCAGTTGGAGTTGGTTATGGAACAGGTTTAGCTCCATTAGGAAAAAAAACAGAACATCAGTGTTTATTTCCTGCTGTAGATGGTGATTAGTTACAGGATCAATGCTATTTAGGCATCTTGCTTTCTGGCCATACTGCTCCCTCAAGCAGTGTGGATCCAGGATATTTTCCAGGTGAGGTGCTTGGAGACAGACACTGCAGTGCCTAAATCAGCCCAGGAATAAGGATAAAGTCTTCAGCAGCCAGTGCTCTTGCATACACCCTGTACCTGTGACAAATGCCCAGTATGGGAAAAGGATAATTCCAAGAGTACCTGGAGAAGTGAGAAATTTTCTTATCTCTATTAGACCTCTGTGAATACCTGAAGGATTGGCTGAAATCACTCCATTTCATTGATGGCTATGCCCCTAGAATTATCAGAGATGATGAATCAGGTATTGGCAAAGCAAAAAAAAAATAGAGAACCAAAAAAAAAAATCACAACCAACCTTACCCTCTTCATCAGTCATAGAATCACAGAATGGTTTGGGTTGGAAGGAACCTTCAGGATCATCTCGTTCTAACCCCTCTGCCATGGTCATGGATACCTCCCACTAGAGCAGGCTGCTCAAAGCTCATGTTCCTTCCCACCTGTGGGCTTGACTATAGGGGAAATTTACACCAGTGGTGCAAATGCAGCCTGAGCAGCTGATAGGTGTTCATACAACGCCACTTGGCAGAATAAAGGAACACTCTTACTAGTCATCAAATCTTGAATTAGTATTTTTCATCCATATGACATTGCCTTTTTTCCCTCTGTAATACTGTATTACCTGACTGCCTGGAAAAGGGAAATTCAAAGTAAAACCGTGAAGAACAGACACATTACTTTGAAGTCAGAAGTAAACACTTACGAAATGTCTCAGAGTTTCTGCATCACCCTGGGCATGTGACTGAAGATGAGCAGAACATCTGGCTTGTGATTTCACCAAGAGCTGAGCACTGAAATACCTTTACAATCTGGATCTGATGTGCCTCAGCTCTTACATCCAAGGCCATTTCTTCATTATAATTTCTTTTCCTAAAGCATTAGGGTATTTTGCACAGTAGGCACAGGAGGCTGTGCAATTCCTTCCCTAGATTTAGGCTTCATGTCCCAGGTATATATGCTCATGGCCATTCAGTATTTGGTGGTACGTGTTTATAGACCTACATTTCTGGGTGCATGTGCATCTTTGTAGGTCCCTATGTACCTATATGTTCTCACAGCTATACTGATATATAGAAAAAGGACCCAGAGAGGCACATCATATGATTTATAAGAAAGCTCTCTTTCCATGAGAAGCTACAGAGCACATTTTCACTCGGCAGTGACTCATCTTTCTAACCCTTTTTTTTTTTTTCTTCTTGCTGCTTAATCCAAGAAACTCTGACTAAGTCAGCTCTGCCACGTCCCAAGTGTAGCAGGGATTCCTCACAGCCCTTGATGCAAACAGAACTAGTAATTCTCCTCAGAAATAGCAAGAAATTGCTATTTGCGGGCTCATGCTTTACGCAATGATGACCTTGGCTGAGGCAACCCAAATGGAAAGGGCTGCAGAGCATGAAGTCAATGCCACTGTGGTAAATAAAGGCAGCGCCAGGAAGGCACAATTTCAACATCGCCTGGCAGATGAAGCGTAGCTGGGCAGGGGCACTATGTGTATGAGCTATATTTTCTTAACAGCAGTCTGGGAACCTCATGGCACTATGTCATAGTGAGACAGTCCAGTTTTGTATCTCAGCTTGTTGGGTTTATTATTTTTTAATTTTTATTTTTAACATGCAGACCCTTGTCATGTTCTACACAGCCATTAAAAAGAACCACAATAAGAACTGATGGGCTTCTGGAAGCAGAATGACAGCTGTCTGTCAATGGCCCAGGTTAATGTAGCTTCAGAAGTTTTCAGGTATTGACAGAAAAAAATTACAAACAAAAAAAATGGAGAGCCCGTTTCAGCACCTCAGCTTGGCACTAAGAAAGCATTGAGCTTGGAGACCATGATTTAGACTCACACATACCACTTTAGATAGTAAAAGTCAAATTAGCTGCATGCCTACAGCCCATAAAACCCAATTAGATGTGTCAAGGTTTCTACCAGCAATCTTAACTCAATCGAAGTCAAACAGAATGCAGCTCAGATTCATGAAGAAGGCCAACTAACCCCATGGCAGCTTGGTCAGACTGCTGATCTGTAAGGTTGAGCTGTCTTTCTCCCCTTGTAAATCCTTAGATAGCATCATGATTGTCTACTATTCATCAGGTTGCCTTAGCTGATCAAAAGGCATTACAAAATAAATCTCAGAGAACTCCAGGAGCCAGAGCAACCTTTGTCCCGTGGACAGAAAGTCCTCTTCCCAAGAGGGGATCCAAACCCCTCGGGCAATCCCTGAGCTCTCTTGGAATCAGGGCACCACGCTCTTTAACAGCCACCACAGCACGGTAGCACCCATGAAATAGCTGCAATCATTTCCATGTTGGATAAGCAGACACTTTCAAGGCAGTTACATTTTCATCCTGGACTCTCACACGAGAAGAGTGGATCTCAATCAATTTGCCATAGCTCACTTAGCTTCATTCTGATGTCTGTCGATAGTGATTTTTTTCTCCTTGACTATTTCCACATCTGTTTACTGTGCAGCTTCTTCACCGAACAGGCTCTATACTCATTATCATAGGAAAAAATGTTTTATTGGAAGAAATATTATCTCAAAAACACACTCTAGGTATATAAGCTTACTGTTTCTCGCTGGGTCCTCGGCTTTCTTTCACCAGGACAGTTCTCTTAAAATGATATTACCTCTCTTGGGTGTCCTTCACAAGAGCTTTACAGTGATGATGAATAAAACAACTGTGGCGAGACTGCAATAAATTAATTGCACTGTTTTATATGAGTAAGAGAATGGGCAGGAGACCTGAGACTGAAACACAAATCTGACTATGGCTTGGGATTCGTGGTTGAAGGCTTGGTATGAAAAAGAGAAAGGATGTCATAGCAAGAGTGGGAAGGGGTTTTGGGGGGGGGAATAACAAAACCAGCCAAGCTTATTGTGGTTAATAATCAGCAATTTGGAGTCTCCATTTCCATTCAGCCAAGTCCATGGAAGATCTGAATTTCTAACTTAGCAATTTCATTTTATGTTATATGAGATGCAGAAAGTCCTTATTCATCTGTGGCTCTGCCTTTTATTAGCTGGAAACTGATTGTCTAACTATTACAGGAGCCCTCTGAAAATCAAAGGCTTCTTTGAGAGCCAAGAGGGAGATGCCAATTTCTCCCTGGCTTTTGTTTTGTCTCAAGGAGGGTCTGATCTGAGTTCTATCACCACTGCTGCAGGTCACTCCTTACTCAGGGCTGCTACAGCTCCCCACGTAAACACCAGTTTACCCTTAGTCTGTAGTAGGAAGGCTGAATGTTGGCCAGTTTAGTAGAATATAAAACAAATTGCCCGCTCAGCTTGGACAGGGTGGAATCAGAAATGCTCAGAAGAACGAAGTCCACGGAGCTGAGAGACATGTGTTGAAACACAGCGTGAGATAAGGTTGGCCAGGATCATCTTCCTGCTGTGACATGCCATTCAAGTAGAGCAACCAAACGCAGTCTGGAAGCAATCATGAGAATCAAAGGTGAGCATGGCTTAAAATACCAACATCCCGTCCTGATCTGCCGGGTTTATTGGCACGATGAAATTACCCATGTAGGTGCAGCCCGGTGTTTTCATGATGCTGCTTGTCCAGAGTGCAGGGAAGTGCTTGTACCCAGCTGTCCCCAGGGCTGCCCTTGCATCTCCTGATGTTGGCAGTAATCTGGATTGCCCTTGGCTTCTCCCCGTCCCAGAAGGACCAGGAGGAAGAGCTGAGGGAAAATCCACAGCAAAGTATTTGTTTGATAATCCCAAATTTATTTACAGAGGGGGAGAAGCCTACTTGTTGGACACCATTACATTACCAAAAGGAAAATGCAGACTTAAAAAGAGATGTTGTCAGTGAATATTTGGGCAAGGAGCATTTTGCAGTGGGAAGTCCCTGGACATGCCATGACATGAAGCTCTGACTATATTTGGGCTGCAGTTGTTTTGCAATTGGGTTGCTGTTGTTTTCCTGCGGTGCAAGAAGGCTTGTTAAAGGTCCCAGTAAGACGTTTTTTTTTCTGTTACCTCCCCCTTTTCTGGGATTTATTTATTTTTTTTTTAGATTACCATGCCCATCCTTTGCTGTTTCTGTCTCTCAGCTACTTCAGAAGAGGTAAGAAAGCAGCTATTGCCATCAACGACGCAGGAAGGACGGAAGAGCAGATGGGGAGGGGAAGGAGTTTCTGACTGGGTTATTCTGCATAATGACATCTGTTCTGGAGTTGTAGCCTTGAGAGAAGGACCAGCTGAGGAGGACAGAGAGAGTGGCTTATGCGTCTCCCACATCTTGGCAGCAACGGGGTGAGATTGCCCCTGATGCAGAGATGCCTGGATAAGCCAGTACTCCTCAGCAGGAGGAACTGAGGCAGCCCCGTGTGCTGACCCAGCCCCAGTTCATCCCACTGGTGGGTTTCTTTCATGCCCCATCCAGCTTCATCAGCTCCATTTACCTGCAGATCTTCTACAGAGATTTTGTAATGCTCCTTGCAAAGCAAGCTGCCCACTGCTCTTACACAGAGGGGGCTGATCCTGCTCCGTGGATCCACACAAGGGTTAAGGAGGCAGTAAATGGTCCCTTGCTCTCCTGCAATCTCAGCTCAGGGTTGACCTGGGTGAAGGTGACATGGGTTGTGGTGGCTGCTTCCTCCTGCTGTGCATGCAGGGCAGGTGCTGCATGCCAGCCTGGACCCCCCAAGATGTTCCATGCATTTAGGGATGCCAGCAAATTGGTTCCTCATTTTGGGCAATGATTACGTTCATTTTCCAGACAGATATCAGAGAGTAACTGGCCTGGTAAATCCTGCAGGGCAGGACCCACGTTAAATCTGTATCACAGCATAAAATAATTGATGAATTATTATTGCTATGAGATGATTAACAAGTTTTCTCTGGTCTCCTTTCTCCATAGTTAAAAATGCAGTGACCATGTTCCAAACTCTGTCATTTTAACAGTGACATGCTCATCTGATACATTAACACCTATCATGCTCCTGAGACAAACATTGATGATCTTCCAATCGAGGGGTAAACCCAACACAGCTATTTTTAAGTTGCTGCCAAGCTCACCTCTAAAGACACTGTCATAATCCAGCTTTTAAATCTGAATATAGCAACTAATTTAGGTATTTTGAACTCTGTGTACAAACCCCTGAAATTTCACAGTTGTCAAGTAAATACGTGAAGATTTTCTGCAGGATTTGGTCTGCAGTTTTCAGTCAGATACGATTCAGCATCTCAGGCCTCATTTCCAGATAGGTAAGAGTCAGCATCCTCAGCTTCTGATGAAAAAAACCCCAAAACAATCCCAAACCACACTAGAAATGTAGGCACAGAGAGGGTAGAAAAAGCCCTAGTTTCTTGAACCTTTCTTTCTTAAATTTTAAAGACTTCCTGAACTGCCTGGCAAATGCTTTTTCCAGCATGTCGTCCCGGGACGGGCTGGGAAGCGGGAGGTGGGATTTGGTACAGGGAGTAATGAAGTGTGTGGTGTAGTGACGATAGGCAGGTAACAACTTCTGGTGGTAATACCAGGGCATGTAATGGAGGCTAAAACCAGAAAAGACCTTCTCCATTGAACTGAAGATCAGTGAGAGGGTTTTGTGCCAGCACACCGTCAGGCATCACCTGATAGATTACCTCTGATTGCTTCACAGGGCTCAGGCATTGCCTTTTCTCTAAGGTAGCCAAGCATTAGAAAAGCATTTGGATGTTGGCTCAGCAGCAGGCGGAGGGGGAGATGACAAAGTTTCTGCTGGTGGAGCTGCAAAAGACGTAGGGAAAGTTGTACAGGCTCTGGTGGGAGAGGTGAGAGAAACCGGCATCGTGCCCTACTCAGAACTTTCCAAATCTGAGTTTTAGTTGGTATTTCGATGTAAACTTTTCCTTTCTTTGGGTCGCATGGTTCATACGCTTTCTGAACGTGTGCTCCGGGGAGTTAGGACTTAATGCAGGGCATGGGGTGGTCGAGTCCAGTCGTATGGCAGCTGGGTCTGATCCAGCCGAACCCTCCTGATTTCCTGGTCTGCTCCAGAGTCCCTTTCCCCCCCGTCGGGCAGCATTTCCCTCTGGAGAACATATATGGAGAAAACTGTTGCATAAAGAAAGCTGATTCTTCCTCTGTTTGAAAAAGACATCATAACTTTCTTTCTCTTTCACAGCAGGAAGCCCTTCCTGTAAACACAAGGCAGCCCTGTCGAAACATTGCTAATAAGATTTTAACTATTTTCTTTGGATGTTTCACCTCTTGCCCCCTTCTTTGTGGATAGTGGTTAAAGTGATAATTAGTAAATTCTGGTACTCATCCAAAAATGCGCCAACGCTGAAATCGCACACAAATAACACACAAAAAAACCCCCCCACCCTCCCCACACGTACCCAGATTGTCAGCACTCAGCTTCCTGACACGGGTAGAAAACAAACAGAATGGTGCAGACCCCCTGCCAGAGACTGTGAACATGCAGTCGTAAGAGTACGTTAAATGGTAATGACCTCCCATTTATCCAGTGCTTTGCAGCCAGGAGAAACCGAACCGCTTTGCAACTGCCAATGGTTCCAAAAGGCACTGCAGGGCTGCTAACGGGTACCCACATTTGGGCCAGGAACTGAGAAATCCTAAATTGAGTAGAAATGAGGGACAATTCAAGGATCCCCCCCAAAATAGCTTGTTTACAGGGAGCGCAGGCTAAAAAAGCATCTAAGCAGCAGAATGTGCCATGGATTATTTACGGAATGTGCAGTGGCTTATTTATGTGACAGAGAAAGTCCAGTGAAGATCAAAATAACATTATATGAGTAAAAAAGTATATAACAAATGAAGACATTTTTTCCAGCCTGAGTTGGACGTGCTGCCTTTGCTACACCGCGTGTCAATGCAAAGGTTCATTTAAAGGAGCGTGCAAGGACACTTTCCATTTGTAATGCTAATTTAGTCATAAATTCTCCAGCACATGACGTGACCCAAGTCCAGCTCCGTGCCATTCACTCATGTAAAATGTTCCCAAATAACCCAGGATTTGGTGAGAGTCACAGAAGGGGAAATAAAAGGAACCTTCTTTAATTGGCCGACATAAAACCAAAGAAACTTGAACTCCTCGAAAAAAATTAAAAGCTGGTATTTTTCAGTAGGTGGGAGCTGCAGGTGGGATGAATGAAAGATGAATTTCCCTACCTTATCTCACTACATCCTTCCCAATGCTCCTCAGCCTCCCACCTCACTGGAGAGGTCAACATGGGAGAAGGACAAGTGCCCAGAAGAGCCACTCATGGACTAAAAAGGAGACAGCTGAAATACCCTTCCAAGAAACATCGAGAGGATCTTTCTGAACTGGGCTCCTTTAGGCTTTTGATGGAATGTTTTAGCTTTCAGTAAACGCCAAAACATTTAAGGTTTTCCAGGACATTTTTTTTTTTCTTTTAGTAAAAGCCTGATTTTCTCCAGAAAACAAGACATTTTATTTGAATAATTCAATTTTCTTTAAAAAAAAATCATGTTTTTGTCAAAGACCAGTCCTGGTTGTTTAGTGAGAAGTGAGCCAAGATCTGGTGCTGAAGAGCATAAGCTTTAAGATCAATAATTAGCTCAGACCTCGCACTGAATTTTCCTTAAATTAATTCAATATAATAAACTTCAGGGTAGGCTAAAAAACTATTTATTTATTCATCAGCTCTACTTTAAATAACTTTTATGGAACTAGATGTAATTTGATCGAAATTTTCCCTCCTCTTGTAACTGTTATAAATCTGAAGGAACATCCTGATCTTCTGCAGCACCCCAGAGAACAGATTCTTCATCTCTATTTATCATTAAGATCCATCACATTATTGGAAAAACCCCATGTTCCCTCCCTGCTCCTCCCCACCTCCCTTTATATTTTTTTTTTTCTCTTAAGGAAACTTAGACACATAAAAGCAAAACAGAGAAGCAAAGCAAAGCACACTCAGCATTAATTTGGCAACAGGGAAACTTACTAAACCAGATTTTATTGTCTAAAAGCGAGACTGAAGTTTTCCTTCTATAAAAAAAAAACCAAACCTCTCTGACATTTGTTGGAAATGCTGCTAGCAAATGGATCATGTATTCCATTGCGCAGGAGATGCAATTAGATTGCTGCAGGTTTGTAAAACAAACTATGGTCTAGAAGTGCTGTCATGGAACCAGTGCTCTGATTTCCAGTTGGATAACTGAGCTTTTAATTAGGCCTCCAGGGGTGCAACTGCTTTGCAATTTCTAAAGCTGCCTAAAGGGATTTGAATGTCAAATTCTGATTAAAATTACTGCGAGCTGAGCATGCTCGAAGAGGGTTTGAAACTTTTCACCTATATGTTCCCTTTGTATAAGAAGGAAGGATTTGCTTAGTGGAGAAAAACTTGGTATGAAAATTGCTGAACGAGATCCTCTGCTACTGTAAATCAGCATATTTTATCCAATTTCAGTGGAACCAAGAAGATTTTGAGCCACAAAGTGTAAAAACCACCATCTATTTTAATTCCTGGCAAAGGAAGAGCCGTGTGGAAGCCACATCATCCACACCCCCATACCAAGGGGTTCTTCACCTTCCCTCTGAAGCACCTGGTGTGGCAATAGAATACTTTACGTGTCGGAGAGGTTCTCACCGTGATCTGGTCTCAGACCTGATGGCAGATTGTGTTTCTGCCAATTCTGGAGAATTTTTTGTCTATGTGGCATTCCCAGAGTCTCACAGGGAGTGGGATGAACGAATCAATACTCAATTTACATTTCAAACTAAAAAGTCGTCGCAATTTTTCTTATACTTTGGAAATTATTAATAAGGACTCTTCCAACCATTTCAGTGCTCCCTCCCCACTCCTGCTCCAAATGGCTTTGATGAAAATTGCTCCGAATCTCTCCTTTCTTTTGTGAAGTTTTGACTTCAGGTAACAGAAAAAAAGCCAAACAAGGGATCCATAGCTGATCACAGCATCTAAGTCAGGCTCCCATGCTCATTTCAAACAAGTTTTCACCGTCCTTCACCCCTTCCCCAAGCCTCTGCTTGATTTATTCTGTTGCTAACTCTGAAATTCCTTTGGGTTTTTCATTTCCCCAGGGGTCTTCAGTAAGGAGGGGACCCTCACGATGAAGCTGGTGAACGTACGTGCCATCGACACCGCGTTCTCTGATATCACCAACACTTTCAACAAGCAGCACGACGATCACTCTGCCATGCTAAAGGCTGCCCGAAAGCTGAAAGAACTTTCTGGCTGCCCTCCTACTTTTACTCTTACAGCCTGCATAGAGACCGTGCAGCAGGAGCATGGTAAGTGGGCAAAAGCTAAGAATAAATTGAGGCCAACATTAAAATAATTACAATGATGTGAATTAACAGCGCTCTTACGGGTGCTGCTGTGTCACAGTACCCGTGTCTGGAGCCTGCATCATTGCTGCTTCTCAGGCTGTATGACACAGTGTAGATTTCAGATTTCAGGGAGATTCTGGCTGGTTTTGTAGCTTGTTTCTGGTCTGGGGTACAATACAACACATCCGATGGGGCTGACTGATCTTGAGAACACATGTCGTGAAATTTGGCTTTTCTAGTGCTACTCCGTGTGGCTCTAACTCCAGCCCTGCCCTGTGATACCTGCCTTTGTGACACTGCAGAACCAGCCCTGAGAAACATGGAGGGACCTGATCAGGAGAACAATGAGGTGTCTAATTGAAGGTTAGGAAGGATTTGCAATACGCTTTTCAGCAAAGACTCACCCAATACCTGATGCTTTTCAGTAAATGAACAAACAGAAAAGACAGTTCCAATTTACCCAGGTGGAAAGAATATCGATTTCACCGGAGGGAAGGCAGAGCAGCTGTATCAGGGATGATTTTGGCCCTGTGTGCTTAAGGGAAGTCCTTAAGGAAGTTCTACGTGAGTCTGTTGGGTTGTTCCTGACAAACACCTCTATTCTTTAGCACGCAGAGCAGCAACAGTGATAAGGAAACTGGAAACAAGCTTATTTTATGGATGCTTTTCAGAGCCAGTCACCGGAGAGCTATTGCATCATGTGTTTAGTTTTGCAGAAACAAAAGTGTTTAACCATCCAACCTTTGTTGGACTCCAACCAAGTCACAGGATAGATGGTGTTTTGTCTTCTCAGGTGCCTCCAAGGTCCAGGTGCACGTGGAGGACTGTAGCTTTTCGCTCATTGTGAAGGAGGAGAAAGTACCTGACAAACTGAAGCAGGTCCAGCAGCAGGTGGGGGAGCTGAGTTGTTCCACAAAGCGTGTCCTTGGTAGAAAAACTATCCTCTGGGAAATGATCGGCTCAATACTTCAGAGCCAGACTGAGCTGGAAGACAGGATCAAAACTGCAAACCCAGAGTATCTGGACCAGGTATGGCTCGAAGGTAATCTGAGAGAGAACATCCAAAAAGTCACCCTGGCCAAGGAGCTCTCAGAGCAGTATGATGAAGCTGCCAGGAGCGTGTTGAGGGAAATGGCACAGCAAACTGGTTTGATGCTGGAAGGGGCTCCTGAAAGAAGGACTGAATAGAGGCTTATAACCTGCCCAGACATACAGAGCAATAGCTTAGAGGACATCTGGGTGGTGTAGTGACTTGGTCATGTCAGTAAATAGACTACAAGGGGTTTATGGGTAGCTCTGAGTTTCAGATCTGCTGCATTAAATTATGGGCAGAAAGATGCGCCTGGGAAAAGGGTTTGATCGTCACTCAAACCTTTAGAACAGGTGGATAGAAAATGACTTTGTCTGTCTAGCGTGTGTCCTGGGTCTGGTTTGGGTTCATTATCACCAGCAGCTGCTGGTCCAGTCAGCTGGGAGGGCCAGAGCTGGGATAAACAACCAAGCCAGCCAATGGGATAGAATCACAGAATCATCTAGGTTGGAAAAGACCCATGGGATCACCATGTCCAACCTTTCACCCTACTCTACAAGTTCACCCCTAGACCATATCCCCCAACACCGCATCTGAGCGATGCTTAAACACATCCAGGGACGGCGACTCAACCCCCTCCTTGGGCAGCCTATTCCAATATCCCACCACTCTTTCTGTGAAGAATTTTTCCCTAGTGTCCAGTCTAAACCTACCTTGTTTCAGCTTGAAACAAGTCCATACCAGTCCATAGCCCATACCATACTGAGTCCAGCCCCTATATAAGGGGAGGGTTGGGCCAGGGGAGGGGTTTCTGTTTTCAACTCGCTGCAGTGTGGCTGGAGCAGGGAAAGTTGGTGCCTTGGGAAAGGTAGGGTCTTCCCAGCTTCCATTAATTACTATCTTTGTCTATCATTTCATTAGTACTGTTGGTGGGTTTTTCTTTCTCTGTTTTGTTCTGTTAAATTCTCTTTATCTCAGTCCCTGAAGTCTCACTTTTTTTTCTTCCTTCTGATTCTCCTTCCCATTCCACAGGAGGGGGTGGGGAAGTAGTGGGTGAGCAGCTGCATGGTGTTTAACTGCCAGCAGAGGTTAAACCACAACAGTGTGTTAAGTCATCCTTTCTACACTAACACGGTGAAAATCACAGCGTACCTGACCAAAATAATGTCACTTGCACTGGAATTTGGTAACGTTTCCATCACTGCTTAGCAGGTGATGTGGCTGTAGTGGAAGGGTATTTTGGGTGACCCATGATGAAACCAAAACCATGGGGTCAAATCTCCCCATCCCTGAGTAGGTGTCAGTGGTACCTGCTGACACAGCCTTTGAAGACCACCTGGATAACCCTGACAGGCTCTGGATGCCCAGTATGAAAGCCTGGATGGGAACAGGACTATGGGAATGGGGATGGTGGGCTGGTTGTGCAATGCTGGGCCTGATTGCCAGTCAGCTTACGGAATTCATCACATTTTTTTAAGGGTGAGGGAAAGAATAGAAACCACGAATGAAATCCTGCCCAGCACCACAAATAACTACAAAGGGAGCTCAATCCCTGGGTTTTCAGGCTGTCTCTGCTCTACCCACTATTAGTGCTTTAGGTCCTTGTTCTGTTTGCCTCGGTTTATCCCCGGAACACGTCAGAAATTCCCAGGAGACTTTTCTGCCCTTAAATGGCCTTTGTGCTCTTCTCAAACCTCCCACAGGGGCAGTGGGCAGCGCATTTGTTTGCTCTGTTAGACTCTCCCTGTAACTACCCATTAGCTTCTGTCTTGCCCTAAGTACAAACTCTTCAGACGTTTCCTTTGGGAGCTTCATTTTGCCCAGTTGCCAGGCACATGTTTTTGTGTGAATTTACCAACTCCATAAAAATTTCTCATTTCATTTGGATTTTGCTAAGCTAAATGAAAGCAAGTGCTTCTATATAGAACCATAGGATTGTTAAGGTTGGAAAAGACCTCCAAGATAATCAAATCCAACCTTCTACCCAACACCTCCATGCCCACTAGACCATGTCCCAAAGCGCCTCACCTATTTTGAACACCTCCAGGGATGGTGACTCCACCACTTCCCTGGGATAGCAAACATATGGACATCAGGTAGAGCATTTGGACACCCCTTCACTGCCCAACCTGAGGGTTTCTCTCCAGACAGGTATTAATTTCTGTTCAGGAAATTTGAGGAAAAGGTTCACGTCCCAGATATTTGCTGCCACTTGCCCAGTAACACCTTTAAATGCTTCCAGCAGCTCCTTGGTCAATCGTTCATCAAACACATTGACAATTTTAGCTTCTGGGGGCTTCAAAAGTTCTCTCTATTGCCAACTTTTTAGTGTGACAACCTTTTAGTGCACCGCCATTTCTACAGCCTGTTATTTCTCTCATTTGGAAGAGACAACCCAGATCTGTTATCACAACGAGCACTGGGTTCTCTGTCTTGAGAGAGCTGTGGTCACTATATGGCCCTTAGCACAACTGGGACACAACCTGGCAGAAGAAGGCTGAGTGGATGACCATGCACAGGGCAGAGTTTCCTACGCAGTGTGTTTCTGAAAAGAGTGAAACATGTATAACCCCACGTAGTCATGAATCCTGGCAACGCTGGTATTATTTCCTACGCATCAGAGGAGCTAACAGCGCTACAGCTCCGGTTCTGCTTCCCTGGAGTTCGCAGTGCATTAAATGGAACATATGTAATCTATATCAGCTTTACACGTCCGGGAAATCTCCTATAGGCTTGGGCTCCTATTGTTACAGTCAGACACACCGCAAACCTCATAATGTCTGTGGTTGATCCAGCCCAGTGCACTCAGACGTGTACGTTTCCAAGTAGCCCTTGGATATTTTGGAATGCGCAGCGTTCCTCTGCTGCCCTTTCCCCGGCGAGAGGGTTCGCTCACCTGAGGAGCCCCTCACCCTGAAACATCTCAGTCAGGTCCCTAGCTACCCTGCAACTAAGCTGGTGATCAGGTGGAGTTACTCAAGCTACTGGAAAGGTTAAAATGGAATGTTTAGGCATCCTTTTGGATTATTCGGGACCAAAATCTGGTTTGTAAAGCTTAAATGTGTCGTGAATAAAAGGATTAAAAAAGATGTGTTGGGTTTTTTTAATGATTTATCAAAAAAAAAATTGCTTAAGTTTTGTTGTTGCAGACTGGTTGAGGACTGAGACAAATTTTGCATCTCTAAAGTCACTGGGAAGAAGAACTGGCTGCAGGTCTGGGAGTTTTTCATCTCAGCGTCTCTGCTGAAAGTCCATTAGTGGGGTTGCTGTTGTACATTTCTTTATCAGAGTCAAGGCTGCAGCTATCTGACCTGGGACAGAACTGGAGTCTGCTTGCTTCCTTAATGGCCATGATGGGCAGTAGCAAGAAGATTGATTTGGCAGGTAAATATTCATCCAGAGCTTGGAAATTTGGGTTCATTTCTCTGATTCATCTTCTGCATTCTGTGCAATACAAATCGTCCTACTCCCACAGTCCCCATCTGTGAAATCCAAGTGTTTTCATGTGAATCTTGTGGAGAGAAACAGACTAAAAACTCCAGAGGTCCTCAGGTAGTACTGTAATGTAGGAATGGTTGTCCTGTAAACCTCAGGTGGCCAGACAGAAACAACTCTTGTGACAACAGAACCTCAGGAAGCTCCTTCAGTTCAAATAAACACTCCCAAGCCAGTTGCTTAGACACCCTCTTGAAAACCTGCAAAACAAGGGTGGAAACCTCGTGGGCTACTCACTGTGTCTGTTCAGGTTAGAAATCGGAAATTCTGTTTCACAGTGTTACAGCTCTTCTCCTCATGACCATGACTCAGGAGCGCAGACTTTGAGCGGAGAAAAAAAAAGAAGTAATAAAATAGGCAAAATGAATCTGGGCAACCCTAGCAAGAAAGGAGAAGGTGTTCAGGGGTGGATTTTAGCATAAATCTTGGAGGCTGAGGTACAACCCAAAGCCTCCCTGCTGAAGACCTACACTGGATTTTTCCTTATCGCATTTGCCTTTTAATTTTCCAGTACTCTAGGAGCATGTTGCTGGCTTGTGTCTGGAGCAGAAGGTGGGACCTCCATAGCTGCTGAGTCTTTCTAGGAAAAAGGGCACCGTATGAAAGCATTTGGAACCTTAATTGGCCTTATTAAAGAATCTGGCCATCTGGCCCTTACTCCTTCTAATTAGTCATCAATAGGGCGGTGATTTGGTCGTAAAAAAAAAAGCCACCTCCACTCTCTGAGCTCTGCCTTCACACAGTTATTACACAGAAAGCTGTCTGCTTTGCACTCAGGCAAGCGTGGGTGGATGTGTTCTCACTCAGCAGCCATCCACCCTGGTGTTTTGTGGGCCAACAGCTTGTTTCTTGGCAGGGCCACTCAACCTAAGCCCGTAAGCTGCGGCAGTCTGGAGAGGATGGAGCTAAATATGGCAAAGAAACCAGGAGCATGTGATTACCCCACCCTTCTCTTGTAAGTCAGTCTGGTATCCACGCTTCCAAATGTCATTACTGTGCAGAAAACCTTGGATAACACATGAAGAAGTGTTCCAGCCATTGCTGAAGAGCCTTTAAAATTCTGGGGCTATTAACCCCCATGTTTCTAAGCAATTTCCCTTTGGTTGCTATTACTTGCTCTTCGTCCGAGGACAGGTCAGGAGAAGAAGAGGTAGATGAGCTGCATGACTCCTGCTGCTTCATTTAGGATTTTCAGATTCACATATTCCATGTGCTCCTTTTGAGTTGCCCAGTTTATATCCAGGCAGAATCACCAGGGCACTACCCTGAGATGGAGCCTGCCTGTGTTTGCCCATCCTGAAACAGGACAAGCCAAAACAATTATGGAAACCACAAAAAGGTGGCTCAACAAGCATAAATAAGACAGGCTTAGGCACAACGTGGTTTGCAGTAGTGGATGGACAGGACTGGGGAAAAATTGCACAAATCTGTTCATTCAGTACCGATGATGCATCAGTGGATAAATCAGTTGTGGGTGGTCTTAGAAGCTGAGGAACTTCTAAGGTCATCTTCCCAAACTATCAAATCACTCCCATACCTATCACACCTCCTGTGCCTCTCTAAAAATCTCACCTTCCAGCTCCCATCTCAGATGAAGCAGCTCATTGCTGTTCTTGGGCAGGCTGCATTCTGAAAACCATCTATTCAGGGAATGCATCTGAAAATATTGATGCAATATCTGCACAGTCCCCCAGTACATGAGTGAAGAGAAATTAATTGGCTGGTTAATAGGACAAAGAAGTATCATTATTTTGTACTACTCACCACAGGACTTGATGAGCCCAAGCTGCAATGACCTGGTTGGATCCACACTGTCCTCTAAAATGAGTGACAGCCGGATCCAAAGCTCTAGTCTGGCTACATGAGAAGTTGGAGGAAGGCTGCTGAATCCAGAGAAAGCTGGCATAGCCACCACATATATTTTACAGTTAATCTTGTGTCCGTGTTGAGGAAAAATACCCCTCAAAACTACTTTTTAGTGGGCCAACAAAGGCCCTGGGTTGCTAGACACCTTATTAATATTCTTCTTCTGCAGGAGGGGGGGATGCAGTTCTTTATAAAGATTTATTAATCGTCGTTATTATTTTCACAGAAGCTTTAATGTGCAGTAAAAGCCCTATAAAGACAAGCAACCAAAGGAACTCATCGATTTCACGCTGATCTGCACTAAAAAAATACCAGGGTTTTTTATTTTTTTCCTTTTTTTTTTTCTTTCTTTCTTTCTTTCAAATAATAATAAAGAGCTTTCAGGAGCAGCAAGAGCAGAAGGCTAATGTAAAGTGATATATTTGAGACCCAGGAGTATGGTGTAACTTACTCTTGCTTCTGCGGCCTGTTTATTGTGTTTGTCTGGTTGCCCTGGGAACCAGCTCACGCCGCTTCACTTATTTTCTAATGTTCCTGTAAATGTTAGGTAGGGCCAGGATTTATTAGACGCTGTCAACACCTAAAATGGAACGCGCCGCTTAGTGTCGTTTATTTGGCAGGATGCCTTTCCATCCTCCCTTTAAGAAAAAAAAAATAAAAAAAATCCACTTTCTTATACAGATCCATGTGTACGTGTGGACATTTGTACATCTCCATCCAGGTAAAGCAACGCCCCCGTGCTTTCCAGCCCGCGGAGGATTGATGCTGGGTGGTACGAGTGCTGTGCTAAAGGAAGGGCTGAGCCCGGTGACCTGCCGTTGGGTGGGATCTATGACTCACGTTATTTGGGTGAGGTGAATATTTAGGGGACGGGGAAAGAGTGTTTACCAGGAGTGTTTATTATCCCTAAAGAAGCAGCCTGATCCTGTTGCTTCTGTCCCCAAAGACTTCTGTTAATTCGGAGCGATGAATCATCAGAATTATTAGGGCTGGAGCGAGCCGCTTTCCTCTCCTCCTCCAGCAGTCCCTCGGCATGACAGAGCAGATTTGGTTGCAGACTAGTGGGTGTGAGGCTTCTTTTTTAATTTGCCTTTTTTTTTTTTGCCCCCCCTTGGGTGGTACCTTTCAGACTAGCACGTGGTGTTTAACCGAGAAGACTTTTAACCTTTTAAATGCTCCAGAACAAACGCAGTCGGCATCCCGAGTCCTTGAAGTGTCTGAATCTCCCCAGCCTTTCCTTCCTCCTGCTCTGAGCTGCAGCCTTATCTCTCCATCCCACTTTCCAGAGGATGGGGGGTCTCTCCCACCTCCCACTTTCCCTTACACAGGACCACGTGTCTCCACAAGTGCTGGTGAGGAGCTCCCGTCTCCTCTCTGGTCATCCTTTGCAGTGCCAAGTGCCATGTCTCCACCAACTCTTCTTTCCCTTGCCCCCAGACAAGATGGATTTGTGCAGTGATTCAAAGTGACTGCAAATGCCTCTCTCGCCAAAAAAATAAGCTCACTCTGGACATTTGTACTCGGCTCGGCTCCTGATGTGATTTGCCTCCACACTTACGAGGGGATTTGGATGCAGCAGAGAGCGGGGACTGCTCCAGCTAAAAGTACAGGCTGGGTGAAGAGATGAGATGGATCAATCCATGAGTAAAAGCCAAGAAAAGTGGCTTTGTTCCTCCCCAGGCTCGGGGCAGATCTCACCTCCTACTGACCAGAAATGTTCCTTCCTTGGCATAAAGCCTCTCACCACTGAACAGCTCCAAGCCCAAGGAAAGCAGCCAGCACCCAAAGCATGAAACACGTTGGGATTAGCCAGTGCCCTGAGACTGAAGGTACAGAAGATGGAGAATCTCCAAAAGGCTTAGGAATGTGAATGGGAAAAGGCAGGGCCTGGGATGGAATGGCTGGTGGCAGCAGACAGTGCTTAGGGAGAAAAAAAAGTCAGATGAGGGAAGTTGGACCTGAGGGTGCAAGGCTGCATAGCATGGATTTTTCTTTCAATTGGAATGAGTTAGGGATGGTGAATTTGCTTAGGAAATATTCTAGGTTAGGATTCCGATTTCCTGTGTGACGCTGAGTAATTGAAATCTTAATTTCCCACTTCGTCTGACTGTGAGGCCAAACTGGAGTGAAACGTAATTAATCCATCTTTGCAGTGTGACCTTGACTAAAGGTTCCATAACAGGAGACTCTTGAGTACGGTTTGTACACGATTTGTGTGAATATATGCCGATAAACCACGACTTTATTGTTTTGGTTCAGGCAGGAGATGGATAGATAATGGATTTTTCTGGCTGCTTATTTTTCTTTCTGCTAGATACTTCGCAAGAAATCATTCGTCGTGCACAGGGGCATGTTGTTTTCTTGAGACTCCCGTGCATGCAAATCAGCTCTTGGAATTAGCAGCAGCAACAACCCCTCCAGAGGTATTTACCTGAGCCACATTCAGTTTAAATATACACATCTGCAGACCCTCACCTATCTCAATTTTAGGAAATCTTTCCAAATGTCTGTGTTTCAACTTTTTTTTTGGTAAAGAAAAATGCCACTGTTAAAGAAAAATTGAAATGACAAAATACCTTTTTAATGACCCTAAACCAGAATGTAGATGACAGTGACAAGAGTAGCTTAGTGAAATTGCAGCTGCTCCTTTTAATTGCTTCCTAATTTGCTCTCGGGTGCTGGTAATTGGAACAATTTGCCTACAGAAACCTGTGAGGTCTCAGACACTAATTGATTTTGTCTTGCTTAATCAACCCCACAAAAACCAGAGCTTATTTCAAGGGCTGTTTTTAAGCTTAACACTGTTAACTGTGTGATATACTGGGTAGAAAATGGACCCACCCACCCACTCAAATCACAGACTGACCAAACTCCCATCATGGGGCTGAGTCAGTTCCTTGCAGGGAAAGCTGAAGCACCTCTCTTTGGTGTTATGGTTCTGGAAAAGACCTCCAACGAGATGGCACAGCATTGGTATATATATTAAATAGAAAAAGGTGATACTTGAAGTTTTTTCCAATCCAACCAGTGCTAAGAAATGTGGTGTTTGCAGGCGTTTTTCTTTCTTGTGCTTGGAAACCAGCTAAATTTTAATGGAAAAATAAGCTATACCTTGCGTGCGTAGCGCAAGAGAATAAATCATATAATGGGCTGTTTCATTGTCTTGTGAAAAACAATTCAGGTTCTTAATGTTATGGTTTAAGGAGGCTCTGTTATTCTATTTCAGGGTAATTGATTGTATGATTATTATTATCTCGGACAGAAAAATAGTGGAAGAGACAAGATGCTGGTGCACCTTATAATAAGGTCACTATTTGGGAACAGAAACCATCTTCCGTGCCTGACATCCTGCTGCAAAATGCTTCAGATGGAATTTCTGAATGATGTGAGGGGAGGTGAAGCTCGGAAGCTTTGTTACCTTATTAAACCTGCACTTTACCACTTCCCTCGGGTAAACCAGATGTAGCTTCTGGAGGAAATCCTCCACCACATCCATCGTGGTCACCCAGGCTTCCGTACGGGACTAGAGTTGCGACTTCCAGACAATTTTCCCTCCCCTCTCCACCATCCCAAGCACAGGCTGGCTGAGTTAAGCTCCGAGTTGCCTTGGCTTTGTCTTTTTGCTCCAGGACTCGGCAGCAATCAGAGGCACAGGGAAACACAGGGCACCTCAGGGAGCATCAGCAGATGCGAGGGAACTTCAGCACCGCTGTGCGTCTGACCGCATCTGGACGGGTAGCAGAGTTGGTTTGCATTCCCTCTGATCCCATCAAACCCAGACCTTTAAAGTTGCTGTGGTCCAAGCACCACTTCAGAAAACTCCATTTGATGCTTGAAAATCTCTCATCACCTCTACATTTTTTTTTAAGTCTACCCTATTTAATAAATTCACCCTATTTAATAAATTCACCCTATTCAATAAATTCTTCATCATTTCACTTAAACCAATTCTAAGCATTCCTATATACCGAGCAGTATTTTTAAGGTGCTTTTCCTTGATTGCTCAGCTAGCTAATTAGTATATCCTTTCCATAAGCACTTTTCATGGCTCTTTCCCAACTGATGCCTTTGCTGGACTTGAGGCCAACGAGAAGAGTCACCCCCTTAAAGAACCAGACGCGTGTTTGCCGCATCCAGACCAAGCACCAGCACCGCTCTCTTCCTCCTGACTGTAAATTTCCATTTGCCATTACCCTCGTTTGTTTTAAAAGGAAGTAGATTTTGAGTCTGCAGAGATTTATCGTTTCATTCTAAAATATCTATCATGTTAAACGCAGCGCTGCCGCTGACATCCCCTGAACTGCCATAGATAGGCTGGTAAAGTACTTAAAAAAAAAAAGAAAAAGACATTACAATATATCCAGATCCCTTTCAAGAACTTGTGTCGGGCATGGACTAACCCGGAGACATATTTCATAAGAACTGCTATTTACATTTCAGCTATAGGCTCTCGCTCTTTATGTCCTTTTCCATTGCTCCGCATTGCCAAAGGTTTTGCATAAATAGAAATTTTCCCCTGCCCGAGCCCTGCCGCGGAGCCCACGGGGCTGCGTGTGACATCACCGCTTGTCCTCAGGAACACCAGAGCTGAGCCTCAGAAGATTTGACCTCAGGTGTTGGGTTTTTTTGGTATAACCATTATTGAAAACACGGCGGTCGAGATTTACTGGCTGGTAAGAGTTTATAATGACCAGAGATTAAGGGTGGGACTTTCAAAACAGTATAAGCCTTGAGCGCAGTTGGATTTGTACTCCATTACCCAGCAGCTTTTCAAAGCTCCACCCTAAATCTGTATGAAATTATTCTAGCGGCAAGGAAAGTATATTTACCTAATGTCAAATATTAAACATTGCTGCCCATTAAAATATAGGGCTTCATTATATTTGGCCTGGTGCAGATGTGCAGGAGAGAAGGAGTAATTATCTTTTCCCAAGCTCTGTACCTAGGCAGAGGAGTTGTCACTAATTTTTGGTGTCTGCCTGTGGGTAACGAGCGTCTCCTTTTTGCAACCCGGAGGGAAGTGAGTTACATCTTCAGTCCAGAACTGCTTCTGAGAACCAGGCCCTGCAGAATGCAAGGAACCCAAACTGACCGTGCAAAAACCGATGCATCCAAGCTTGTGGGCTCTTTGGAAAGCAGAGGCCAAAATAACTCACTCGCTGCCACACAGCAAACTGCTGGCAGCCCCGGGAAGGGAACACAGACCTCTTTATTCCCAGCCCCTTGTGCCTGCCACCCCATCATCCCTCGGCTCCTATAAGCTGGCTGCTGTCAGCGAAGGGTGCACCTCTCTCTTTTGTCCCTCTTTGCAACCCGCTTGGGCTCCCGTAGTCAAAAGCAGAATCCCTGAGAGAGGAGCAGCTCGTGGCAAACCCCGCAGCGCCCGGGTGACCAGAGAAAACAAACCCTGCCGATATTTGCTCTGGAGGGCTCTGCGTGCCCAGGCTGTGAGAACCTGGCATCGCTCCATTGGCTGGGGACATTACGGCTTAGGTGACAAATCTGGCCCAGGGATGGCAAGTGAGCCACCTTAGCTCTGGATTTTGCTGACAGAGCAAAGTCTGGGGAAAGCAAAGGAGAGGAAAAACCTGCCAAGCCCAGGGCAGCTCGCGGGGTCGGAGCGCATTGTACCCGGGGAGTCCCCGTGTAGCGAGACGTGAAAACCCCACGCTGTCCCTGCTTCTTATTGAGCTTGCTCAGTGACACAGAAATGCTTTGCTCTTAAACTCGCTGAAAAGCTGCACTGAATTTAGCTGAAAGTGCAAATTTCTTTTGTAACAAGGAGGGGATGTTCTGCTATTTCTCGGCTTAGGTTTTCTGCCCCTCTTTTTTCCTCCCGGCTCCTCTCTGCTTCCATCATGAGGCTTTTTCATAACAAAGACAAACTTGGAGAGGGTAGTAGAGAGTCCTTAGGTGTCTGCAATGCCCAGGCTCTCAATCACGCTGCCCAGGCGCCTGCAAAATAGCCGAAAAATCATCCAAGTGGGGGTAAAAGAGAAGTGAAGCTCCCAAAGTAAGGGCTAGGAAAGGACAAGTTGCTGGATGAAAGCTCTATTAAGTATTGAGAAGCATTGAGGACATGCAAATTGTGAAAATATTAGTCCCACATCTTCCACCTCAGTTTTCTATCCTCTTCTTGTTAGAGTAAACTCCACGTGGTCGTGTAACTGCTCTTAAAGTGACGAATGACAGTGTTGAAGCAGCTGTTTCACCCACGTGCCACTGACTGGGAGCAAGAAAATAGCATCAAGCAAAACTGCAGTGGTCTGTCTGAAGTGCAGAGATTTACCAGGGCTTTACCTGATTTACCAGGGCATTTGCTGAAAGAAGAAATGATAGGACATGGTGATATGGAAATAAGGACTCTACTAAAATAATGGCCTCGAAGCTTTGGTGTTCTTAGGGAATAACCCCAGATCAGTGCCCAGAAGTGTCCTGGTCAGCACCAGCACTGTCGTGTATGCTGGATGTTCTCAGGGACTGCTAAAGCAAGGCTTATCCTGTGCCACTCTGATGAGGAGCAGTGTTTTGGGAGTCCTGGTAAGGACTTTGGTTTGTTTTTCATTCCCCAGGTGACTGCAGAACTCTGGGTAGGGCAGCAGTCGTGCAGAGCTGACACACAGCTCCTTGTTCATGACACATGGGAAAAAGAAACAAAAAATGTTCAGATAGAGAAGATAAAGTCTTATTTCCTAAAGCAGAAATAGACATTCAGCACTGAATGGAGACACGATCCACTCCGTTGTTTCTTTTGGAAATGGACCTTGATGATAAAGTGAATTCATCCCTTCTCACTGCCAGGGGCTCCCAGCAGACAGGTTGCACTGAAATAGAAAATGGAGTTTTTACCCCACAAGTGCAACTGTTTGTCTCCCCCTGCTGCTTTTCCCCTGCTTGCCGGCGATAGTGTTTCAAATTGCTTCCCAGAGATTTCTGCTGTTTGGCTGGATGAAGTTAAGAAAAGTTCTTCAGAGGAGCAGAGCAGAATTCAGGGAGTTTGGAACCATGGCAGAGCCTTAAAGCCTCTCTGCCTACTGCCCATTTGCAGGCACCGAAACCAGGCTGGGTGAAATCCTGTCTGGCTTAAGGCTTCGGAGGTTGTTTTATTTCTTGTTTTATTTCTTTTTTTTTAATTTCTTTCTTTTTTTTTCCTCATAGAATGGCAGAACATGCTGAAAATTCCTGCAAAAATATAAGCAGGGCAAAGTATTGACCACCCCACTTAACCCACGACTGATACAGTTTGGTTTAAAAGTTGGCTGAGTCACCCAAAGCCATCTTCACTTGCAGAAAACCCTGGAGCTGGAATTAGAAGGGGAAGTCTGGTGTCTTTTCAGGGATGTCTACTTTAATTTAGTAATAGACACTCATGTACTATAACATTTATTTCCAGGAAAACTGCAAAGGTTGCAATTGTGTAGTGTTCATAGTCTCAAAAGTAGTTTGTCTGAATTTTTCTGGCCACATATGATAGAGAACAAGAAGGGAAAATGACTCTTTTACATGTAATGACTTTGGACAGTACTAGGAGACAATATATAAGTGAAAGCTGACTCAAAGGCATCAGTTTGGAATCCCTCATCCCTCAGCCTCTTGAGGTTTCAAATGAGATTTTAATGAATATTTCTCCTTCCTCACACTTTTTTTGGGGGGGTGGGAGGGGGGTAAAGGGGGAGGGAGATGTTGGGGATTGAGTATTAGAGAAAAAGGGTGGCAATGAGATGATAACAGTCGGCAGCACGGACGGCGTCTCGTTGCTGCTCATTTCAGAGGTGCCAAAGCTACATGGGACATCGTCATTATTATGGCTTAAAGTTGGCTAAGGTCACCCCGGTTCATCTGGTTTATACATTGGTAGCCTTCTACTTATTACTTGCCAAACAAACCTTTTTATTTTTGCACACGTTTATGTTGATTTTGTGGTTTCTGAAATTGGATTCTGTCTCCTCCGGGCCTGAGTTTCCACGGCAACTATGGACCTTATCTGCTGCTGCTGTTTGGCAGACAGACAACAAGGCCTTTCAGTTTACTTCTCCAATTTTTTTTTAATATTATTTTCTTTAAAAACTTTTTTTCTTCTTCATCGCGTTCTCTTTTTTTTCCCCCCCTTTTTATTATTTTTACTTTTCCCAACCCCTGTCATTTAAAAATCACATAATTAATTGAGCACATCCTGTGCCACACGGGGCTGCCACGACTTTGAAGTCCCAATAGATCATTTTATAGAGCCATGGGTACCATTTTTTCCAACACAGCACCAGGCGCCAGTGCGAGAGCTTGTGGAATTCAGCATATCCTACTCCAGGTATGATAAAGAAAGCTTGGCACCTTCTGTTTGTTTTTACTAATTTCCTTTCCAAACTGCCTTTCAATATAGAGGAAAGACCTCAGGACTTAAAGTTTGTTATTTTCTCTCCAAAGTTAGTCCCTGTTCCCCCTGCTCCCCTCCCTCCCCTTCCTTTAAACCAGACTGAACTGCTTCTTCGCTTGGTGGTAAGTTTTCTTTTTTTCTTTCCTTTTCTTTTCTTCAGGAAAGTGTGGTCTGATTTAGCATCGTGTAGCTTGGAGCTGTTACTGATCCTATAGCAGCAGCAAAGCCAGCCGAGGGAAAAGGACCCTGACAGGCTCTATTAACCCTTAAAAACAATAAATGATCTCATCACCTTCTCAAATACAGAAGAAGAAATAATAATACAATCATTTACTTCAGTGAAGGAACAAGTCTTTGGGGGATTGACACTGAAATCAATCCCTAAAGTCACCTTTGCTGGCATTAACGAAGAAGTGCTGCTGTTCCACTAAGCTGAAAATAAACAGCGGTGTCTCTCAGCATTGAAAAAGGAGAACATGAATATGTAGATGTAGCTGAACATATATGGACATGTAGGGGAAGAACAGAGAGGGGAAGACAGAAGATGAGGGCAACGTGCTAAATCAGGTGAAAAAAGAGCTGAGCCTGAGGGAGCTTTGCAGGGGCACCACTGTGCATCCTGGATTTGAAAGGGAGGGCTGTAAAATCCCCTAAAACCTCTTTAAAAGAGTCAGGAGCTTCTGGAGATGTGTTTCATACGGCTACTCGTCAGGTATTTTAACTGGGTTTGGAACAGTGAACAGCTGGGGTGGTTTTGCAAGTTCAGAATGAATCCCTGCAGAATTGTTATCGTCTCTCTAGAAGGATGGGTATTCTGTCTCACAGGGAATGATAGAAACTGGGGTCTTTAGTACAGCCATTTCCAGCCAGGCTCTGACATCTGATGGGAAATCACATTTCTGCCTATCAAGTCCGTAAGGTGATGTAAAAATCCCATAGGAAAAAATGAAATAATAATAACAACAAAAAAAGTCTTATTCTTTGTGAAATTTTGAACAGTTTTAGAATGATTTCTGGGCATATTGATGTTTCATTTTTATAGAGCTTCATCTCTTTCATGGCCACTCAGGGTCTTATTCAAAATCCCATGTTGTAAATGAAATGATTTCCATTATTTTGATGGGCTTTGGATTAAGCAGTTAAGAAACTTTCCGTGAGACTAGAAAATGGGAAATAATTCATTACAAAATCCCAGGAGTTCATTTTAAAAACCTATATAGCAGATATTATTCTCTGTTAAAGTCTGTGGGACAAACCCCAGTATATTCAGCTGTCTTGTGCCTGCAGATTCCTACACCTCTATTTATTTTGCTCTAGACAAACAGGCAGGCAAATGCCAATTTCTGTCTCTGCCTATATTCAAATGCTTTTTCACAATTCTATCCATAGGAAATGGGCTAACTGAACAGGACTGTGATTAACAGTCGATAGCTCCAGCCATTCCTACCCCTTTGAAGAACAACTGTCATTCATAGTGAGTATTTTACAATGCCATTGAAATATTGTTAGCAATTACTGGCTCATACTGGCTATTTTAGAATTATTCTTACTGTTGCTAATAGCAGTTTTTTTGCTTTCCTCCCTCTTTTCTCCCTTTCTTTTGCTCTGCCCTTCTGAAAACCTGACCCATTCATTAGAACTGAAGAACATCATGAACTTTATAATCCCCTAAATCTGAACCCTATCTCACTTTGTATGTACATAACAATTATTGCTCTGATTCTCTGCACCCCTGGTATCTTTTTAATCGCTAAAATCTTCATACATAATTTGTAGCTGCAGGAGTAGAGGCTTTATTCAGTAGGCAGAGCTGTGCCACTGAGATGCCAGCATCCGAGGCAGGAGAATAATGTGCTTTGGCTGCTCAGCAGCCAGGTTCAGTAAATATATGAGGGATGCAGGTGAAGAGGATTTTCCTCTTTCAGAGACCAAAGAAACTCCTTTTAAACTGTTCTCTGCGTGTGTGTGTGTAAGCTACAGTGCTAGAGCAGAACAAACTACAACTCAGAGCAGAGCAAACCGATGTTTGGTGTTAGAGGTTTCCTCCAAAGAAGCCACACAAAGCGTTGTGTGAAGCTGGCAGCGCAGTCTGTTATTTTGGGACACATTTTTCAGGAAGATTAGGGTTTTACCCCAGAACGTGGACAGCATTCCCACCTCCCTTCAGCTAACAGCTGATATGTAGAATCTGGGTTCCGAGGAGCAGTTCTATTCCCCTAGATGTAAAAAACTTTGGAAATCTTTATTTTATGACTAGAGGCACCATGCAAGTGGGAAACGATAACATCAGCATTACTGAGTTATCCTGATGCTGCTCCTCTGCACAAGGCTGTGTGAGAACTATTAGGATTTTTCCGTGCATCGTGTACATAATATATATTTATGGACATTAATGCAAGCAGGCAAAAAGTTATGTTACTTGAGTTGTGCAAGCGAGAGGTTTCCCGGTTCACTGACTGACCCTAAACGTTTGCCTCCAGTTAACTTTAAAATGACAACAATAATCCCAGTTTCATTTTAAAAATGCCTTTTTTTAAAAAATATTATTTAAATTTTTTTTTAGTTGATTATAGAACATTTTGGGAAAGAAAGAACGGTGAATATTGAAGCATTTCTGTGTCAAAAACCATTGCAACGACCCGCGTTGTGCAAAGTCTTGCTTTGTTTTTCTCATTTGTAATGCTCAGAAGTACAGTGGAATGCAAGATCTGCAAACAGCTCGTGTCGACTGGAAACTACAATAGCTGGCAAATAAAGCGTGCAAGAAATTTCACCCTTTCCCTTCTTGTGAGCAAGGTTCTGCAGGCCTGAGCCTAAACTCTTAGGGCTGTGTTGAAGCTTTGCCATTGATTTAACAGAAACAGTGCTCCAAGAATTAGCACTGAGGGAAGCGTGCTGAAGGAAGGTTCAGACTTGGAGAGCACCTATATTCAACTTAGACATTTATAGACAGTAGACTGATTGGTCAGTCAATTATTCCCTGGAATTTTATGGACTCCAGGCAAGTCAGCTCAAGATATATGAACCTATCCATTTCAGTAATAAAACTCCATAAATCTGTCCTAGATTTGGACTTAGAGTAAAACCTGAAAGCTGGCAGATTTCAGATCGGTTGAGGTGACATTACAATTACCCAGCAGCTACCTACCATGGTCTTAACAAGGCAGAAGGTGAAAAGTAAATCTATATACGCGTGCATAAATAATGAACTAATTAAAATAGCCATTGGGGGTTTAGAATTTAACCGTAGAACTTGCACAGTGCAAAGCTACACATTTTCTCCTGCAAGATGCAAAGCAGACAATGAAGTTGCAGAAAGCGTATGAGGCTGGTTTTGTTTAACTTTGGTCTTCTCAGTTTACTCTCCCTGCCACTGCCCTCTGGATATTTTTATGGAAGTAAAAGAAAATGCTCCTTTTATGTATTAGAGCTACGCGTGTGGGTGACTCATTTGGCAATATTAATAAGAAGTAGATTCAGTTTGATTTTGAAGTCTCCTCCAAAATTATTGAAGTGAAGGAGAAAAATACTCAGGTTGCAGAGTAAGGCCGTTTACTACACGGGGAGGGTTTTACTTTTCCTATGGCGTTTCTAATCTTGCAGAATAACAAGGTTAAAAAAGAAAAAAGAAAAAAGAAAAAAAAGAAAATATATAGAATGAGTTGCAAACAGAACTTGTCCAAGGGCAAGCCAGGCTGGGGATGTTCTTGTTGCAGAGGTGTAGGCGTCCTTCATACTTGGAAGGACTGTGAACTCTTAGGTCAATGATGTGTTTTGTGTCAGGGTGATAATTGCATATGATGCTCTAAGATGGGACTCTTCCTCCTGAGCTGTCTGGATCCTTTCTGCATTGACTGTAAATGGACCCTGCAGCTATAGAGGAGTTCCTGAACTTTTGCAGGGCAAAAATGGAGTGAGGAACAGCCCATCTCTCATGGGTTTCTACTTTTGGTCTCTCTCAGCATAGTGGTAGACGTGATAGTTTAGTCTTTAACAGCTAGAGAAAGGGGCTCTGGCTTGCTAGAGGATTTTTACAAAGCCTCACATGCTGGAGCTGTTTTCTTCCACATAATAACACTCTTCTAAAAAATAATACTAAAATGAACCAAAAAAAATACTAGTGAGTGAGAAGAAGGAAGTCCACCAATAGTATCGACAAATATGAACCCAATACAGTGAATAGTTTCTCGCATAAAACCTCCCAGATCCACCAGCTTCGACCTCCAGTCTTTCATTCCATCCACTGAATTAAAAAAATATTCATCTTTTTACCAGTCCTAGCAGGTAATTTCACCAGGCAAGTGAAAATAAAGGACACCACCCTGATGAAAGCCACCTCCAAGATAAGCTACCCAAATCTGCCTCCGTCTGAGTTCCGGCACGTTCTCTGAATGCTGTTAGAGCTACGTTACACCTTCTGCTCACATTGCCCCTCTACAGCAACACACCACCTCATTTTACTTCAGTGTAGCATTAGCCAAGGCTGGAAGCATCCATCCTTAATTTTCCCTGCTGTCTGTGGATGCACAGACCAGCAATACGAGTAATTGTTGCTATTTATTAGCACTTGTGTCAAACCAGTCTGTGTATATGTTCACAAATAAGTCCCTAATAATTAAATTCTTCAGGTTTTGATCTTGCTCACAGGAGCGGAGTAATTTTCATTCCCTTATGGATTAGATTATCCTGAAAGGTTACGATTCAAGCCTTCCCTTTTTCTCCGATATGATTCTTCCAGACCTTGGGACTGATAGGGCCCTGCACAGCACCAGGTCTATGTTTTCTCTGTAAATACAGCCTACAAAATTTCAACAAGTCAGCCCTTGTGTGCCACGCCGAGAGATTGATGACAAACCACATTATTTTTCCCCTCCATATAACTGCCCACAATTACAACGGTACTCTCTCAAAACACGGGGTTGTTTTTGTCCGAGGAGGAAAGAGCGCAAGCACGGTCTGATATCTCGGTGTAGGGCAACACTGAGCAGCATTATTTGTGGAAAATGCCCTTTTCATCCCTCTTTTTTTTTTTTTTTCCTAGCCATGATAAAATATTGGATCCGATTCTGCCGCATGTGCTTATGCGAAGCCAGTAACTCATCAGCAAAGGTTATCTCAATACGGAGCTAAAGAAAGGAGGGGATCAAGACTTTTGCAAGTCTTGTTGAGTTCCCTGGACTGCTCCCGAGGTGGTGAGGTTGAACCTAAACCAAGGCAGCTGCTGAAATCAGGATTATTAGTCCTTCCTGTAGATTAGGTTTGTAACATGTGGGTTTTTTTTTAATTAAGACTTCTATTTTCTGTTGGTCTTGTGTTTGAAGACAACTAATCTGGCAAGTCCTTGTGGAGTGCTGTTCATATACAAATCCACACAGTTGTAAAACGTCGGGAATGAACAAATTGCAGAAAAAAAATAAATAAAATAAGTAAATAAAAGGCTCTGTCTCCCTAAAGACAGATGTTTTCCTGGAGAAGTGAGACTGTATTGTTAGAGTCACCCCATCATCGCTTCTGAACCTAAATACCCAATTCCCTTCTTTTTGTACCGACATACCTCCTGCATTTAGGTTGTATCTCTTCAGGCACAATCAGACGGTAGCGCTGGGAAAACGCTGAGTGCTGGGTGCTCTGATGATATTTCCAGAAATGCTGCTGTCCTCCAGATAACTGAATTCCCAGACTCGACTGCAAACTCGGGAGCAAAGGCAGCACCTGAAAAGCAAGTTCATCTTACTTTCAAGTGAAAAATGCTTAGAGCATCAAACATATGTCAAAATCACTAATTTGTCACGAAGCTGCTACGGGCTTATATCATCAATCATCTTGACACACAGCACTTGAAACGGTGCTGAAAAGATACAAGTCATTTACTCAAAAATGTTTTCTTTATCTGTGAGCGGGCTGAAAAACTTCCATAAGAGCAGCGAAAACTTTGCGCGCTCCCTACTCATTGTTTACGACGAGTGTTTAACGTTTGTAGCTTGTAGATGAAAGGAGAACGAGGGAATCTTTCTTCGTTCAGTGGCACTTTTAGTAGGTGGATGTGCAGCCTGGTTCTGAGTGATAAAGAGCCTACTTGTGTTAACTTTACCCCTTTAAACTTTAAATATTTTCTGCTGATTCCACTCCTTTGTTGGTTTGTTTATTTCTTTTAGATTTCTAGCTAAATTGTGGCATTCCAAGAGGCACAGCTCATTCAGAGTACTGTAGATAAGAAATAAATGACTGAATTCTTCAACTATGACACATAAATTACCAATCTATAACCACCTCTGGAAGAAATTACCAATATATAACCACCTCTGGAAAAACAGAGACTCAAATGAGACAAATTTAATCAATCTGACTTTTAGGGACCACTTACAAGACTTCTACAGTTTCTCATCCCTGTGTTTGTGGACATCCCAAATGTTTATGGAAAAAATGGAGATCCCAAGGAGACAAATTTGATCAATCCAATTTTTAAGGACCACTTCTGTGATTTCTACAGTTTCACATCCCTGTACAAAATGTTTATGTGCATTAATCTCAAGCTATAAGCCAAAGTTTCTCAGTAACTTCTGTGAGGCTATTTTGGCTTCTAAAGCTGAAGTAGCTCTAGCAAAGATGCACAGGTTCCTAAAAGAACAGTCTAAAATTCCTCTGAAATTGTAAATTGCCTCAACACTGGTTATTCGAAGCTAAATACTTCTGAAATCTTAATGCTTCCTTGAAATTTCAGGCCCAAGATACTAAAAATCTGGAAAATGAAATAACATCTTTGGATTTCAGTCACAGATGAATCAGAAGTAAAATAGAGACTTCCAAATTCTGTGTGATTTTCTTGAATCTCAAAGAAAATTGGAGAGCAAGACCTTGTAACTGAAATGCTAATATTAATTCCCCAACTTTAATACTAATTTTATTCTAGAGACATCCTAAAAATCCAACCAGAAGCACAATGAATGTCATCAGCAACTCAGCTTAGATGCAAACCAATTTTTGGTGCAAGGGGTGGGAAGCATTCTAAAGAAGTTTTGGCAGCGAAGTGGGATAAAGAATATTGGTCTGATGCTGCAAATAGCTCTGAAAATCCCACCAGTTTTCCATGCAAGTTCTGACACCTCTGTGGAAAGTTTGCACAGCTTAATCCTGGGAGCTACAGCCCTGCTCTTGAGAGGTGCTGGGAGTTCCTTCAGAATGAGGTTAACGGGAGTGGAAACCTTTGGTAGGGAGCTCAGAAACCTTTTTGCATTTGTAGCAGAGATGTATACAGTGAATTTGGGGGTTTGGGGTTGGTTTGTTTCAACAACTGGCCAATCTGGAATGTTCTGATCAATAAGATTCTCTGTAGGCACTTGGGGAGGCTTTTGCAAAGGTGACAGGTTTCAAGCCGTGGCCATCCAGGAGTGCTGAGTTGGGATACTGAGGTGAAAAGGAGGGGAAGAGCCTACATAATATTTCTTCTCCTTAAAGAAAAAATAAAAAGAAAAAAAGAAAATGGCAGAAAGCAAGCAATAAAGCAAAAGGCATTTCCTAAAGGTAGCCATTAAATCATTCAACACGCTGGTCCCTTGAGAGCAGAGAGGTTCCTCTTTCCTTTCCAGAATGGGTTTTTACTAACCATTCCTCATCTAATGCTCAGTGTCTTCACCTGGCTCTCCCTGGGCACTTACCCAGCCTCCATCCAGCAGGACAGAACCGCAGCTCTTTCTAAGATGGGCTGTGGCCCATATATCACTTTCAAAAAAGTTTTCAATGGGTCCCCGATGACGTCGACCAAGGGCTCTGTTTTGCTCGTGATAATGTGCTAATGCTCCGAGACCCGGCATAAATCTTCTCTACGCATCATCATTTGTCAAAGTCACAACATGGGGTTGGAAACTAGAAAAAAAAAATGATAGAAAAAATTAAAATATATATGTAGGAAGAGATAGAAAACGTGGCTTTCTTTTTTCTTCCCTCCCATGTGACTTTTCCCTCCTCCTCTCCCTCCTCCTTCTTTTCTCTTAATCTCTAAAACATCTGATTGTACAGAAGGGGTAAATAAGGGGTTTAGTCTCTCTGTCCTGTGTGTGCACACACGTGCGTGTGTTTGCTGGACAATTTTATCAATGGCATCTCAGAATTCATTAAGGGACCTTTTGCCACCTTCGGTTAGGAGAGAGTTGGTCAGCTGGTGCTCACTCCCAGTCAAGTCATCATTGGGGTTGATAAGATCAGATGGAAAAACAGCATCCTATCAAAAGGGCCTACACTGATGGGCTCTGTTTTTAACCTTCTCTGAAGGAGCAATCCCACAGCCCACATCAAAATGATCTCGAGAGCTTGTTTAAAGCAAAATGGAGAGAATCTGCGAGAGAGAGAATCAAACTTTTGTTTCAGCACTCTATTTCTCCTCTCTTTTCCTTTCCTGCTAAGTTCCAATTCCTTTTTTACATTTCTGTTTTGGTTTTGCCCACCATCTCCTTGCCCCACTGTCATCCCGTTCAGCTGCTGCTGAAATGGTTCTATTTAAAACACCTCATGAAAAGAAATTGGCTTGGAAGTTTAGCTGGTGTTTGCGCTCTGAAATGCCAAGGCAGACAAAATGCAAGTTGCTAATCCCCCTATTACTGCCTGTTTAGCAGAGTCCTTGAGGTCCAGAGAGTGAGTTGTGATGGCATTTGAGTCCTTTTTCCTCCCTTGTGTTTTCATGTTATTCATTAGAAAAACGTAGCAGCCGTATTAGTAGACAAGAAAGAAAATGAGGTGGTTTCTCCAGCACCATTTTCCCAGCAAGAGTAGTCAGACACTGGAACGGGCTGCCCAGGGAGGGGGTCGAGTCACCATCCCTGGATGTGTTTAAGGGTCTTTTAGATGTGGTGTTAAGGGACACGGTTTAGGGGTGAGCTTTGTAGAGTAGGGTTAATGCTTGGACTTGATGATCCCAAGGGTCTTTCCCAACCTGAATGATTCTATGATTCGGTTGTCATTAAATACATTGTCAGAGAATGACAAGCCAGCCTTTCAAGCCCTTCCAGGCAGTTCTCACCACTGTATTCACCACGCAGCACTCACCTGCGCGAGCGGTGCCGCCCAAGTCGGTGCAATCAGGGTGACATTAGAGCCCCGCGCCAGACTTTGTGCACTTGGCAGAATCCAGCCTGAGATTCCCTGCAGGATAGAGCAGAATATACAAGACACTTTTATTGAAACCATTAATGGCTGGGCTTTGCAGTATCTGTCAGCTGCTGCTGGATGCCCAAAAGCAGCGCGAGAGCCTGGAAACTGTTACAGGGTTAGAGTGAGGAGCCGTTCAACCTCTCCTTTGTTGCATTCTGTCATTTGATATATCGCTCTCTTGCCCTTAAATTTTATACTACAGGCTGCTCGGTCTCCCTTCACTCAAGTGGCACCGTTCCTGCTTCCAGAGCTCTAACAAGCCCTGCAGCTTTATCATCGGTGTACCCTTACAGACGGTATCTTAAATCATGGCATGAAATCGAGCCCGCTGCCTGTGCGTGAGCCACATCAGCGGCTGGCAGCGCTCCCGAGCCCTGGCATCCTTCCTCGGCAGCCTCAAGTCCAATTAGACTTCACCTCAGGTAACTCTTCAAAAGAAAACTCTTAATAATTGTAATGTGATGGGCGACATGTCAGGAAAAAGAAAATAACAGCCTTAAATCCGGTATTAACCCGCAATGGAAAACAAGCCATGGGGTTATTTCCATGAGAAATCTTGGAAGCCATACAATGGGTGGAAGGGAAGGGATGGGGGGAGAGGGGGAGGGCACATTAGGATGGGATATGAAAGGGAAGGGTCCTTGGCCAAGGTCTGCTCCTAACTGAATGCTCATGGACCAGGTTTCAGGTTTCCTACCTCTGCTGACAATTTGCTACACTCGGTATCAGGAAGATTAGAGGGGAAATGTTTGTGGGGGTCTGTTTCTGAAGAGAAGAAAGAGCTACATGATGCTGTAATAACTTTCTTGGGGTTTAGTTTTGAGTAGCACTTCCCCTAGTCACTCGGCCTAATCCTGCCATGCTTTTGCAGGTTTTTTTACACCCCTTTAAGCCCTGAGAGATGGGTCTGGGACTTGTGGAGCAAGATGAGGCTCAGGTCCAGCGTCCCTGTTTGGGTACCGCTGCTCTCTTTGCAAACGGGATCCAAAGAGAGAAGGAAAACCAATCAAGATGCACACACAGAGGGGAAGAGGGGGGATTGCTGCAACACCCCATCCTTCTCCTGTGTGGCATGTCCGCCAGCTCCACAGAGCTGTGAGCGCTGGGATGGCGAAGCAGCTGGGCTGATGCCATCCCATCCACCCATCCCCATCCCTCTGCCTACAGCAGCATCCGTCGGGAGCCGCTCCGCTGCAACGGAGGGGGTTTATTCCATCCCAACACCAGTGGAAAGTGGACTGGAATTAGTCCTCATCTGATGACTATTTAACTAGCTCTTCATTAGGTGTGCTTTCTATAAACAGAGATTAAAAGGAAAAAAAAATATACTGGAGTTACTCTGAGGAAAGTGTATCTTTGGAGGCCACATGGAACTTCATACAATAGCTCTTGTTTCTGTGAGATGAGAATAAAGTCTTCAAACCAATTACATCCAGGCATATAATTACATACTTACACAGTAGAGTAAATTATTTTTCTTAGCACAAATGAGATTGTCAATTACGGCTTCCAAAACCACATTTAGCTAAAAAAAACCCTTAAAAATGCCAGTTCACTTATTTAACTTTTCAAGCAAATTTTATTAATAAGTATTATTGTTTAATGTATAAATGATTGGGGATAGAGTTTTAGCAGTAGTGCAAACCCAGCAGTTTAAAAAGTGCTGAAGAATGCCAAACTCCAGGGAGCACTGCAGCAAACCAACCTATCATCTGTGCAAAGAAAAAATCCATACTTTCAAAGATTGTTATCAAAATAGATGCTGAATAATGACTGGTTTAGCCAAGAACAATATGTTTGCTTCTTACTGGGGTTCCTTATTTCACTGAGTGTATTTGGCCTCCCTGTGTCATTTCCCTCAAAAATTCACCACGTAGAGGTAGCAGCCCAATGTTTGATGGAGCAGTGACTGCAGTGTCAAGGAGTTGAAAGTGCAGATAAATTGGTCAAAGATACCAAGCACAATTTTCACACTGGAGCCGAATGGAAAAAATAAAAGGCTTCTGCAAACTGAAAAACTGTGTTGAAAATGCTATGCTTATGAAAAAGAATCATTCTGGTTATAGAAAATGCAGCAAAATACTGCTTTTGAAATAGGGATGCATACTCCTGAATATATAGGGAGTAAATCTTTTTTTCAGCCAATGTTTACTGATGGTTTCTGATGTTTCAAGTCAGACTTTCCACGCACGTATTTTTCCTTTTGATCCAGCTTGGAAGCAGATATTTTATCACAGCTCTGTAACTGTTGACTCCAACTGCTTATTTGCTTAAAGTTAAGCATGAACAGAAGTACCCGGCTGCACTGGCGCTTACGTGGCCATTCCCACCAGTCTAATATTCCCAATCCCTCCTGTGATTACAGTATTCCCCATAATGGGAACCCCGATATTACTAAGGACTTGGGCGAGCTTGGCCAATGTCAACAGAATGGGAGGTGCTATTTCATTAATTTCCCCTGACTAGGGACAAAAATAACTTCATGTATTTCTTGGGTTTGTGTTTCAACCTCCAGGAGAACAATTTTCTTAAAAAGTAAAGGAATTGGTTATGTTATACTCCAGTTGGTTACATTAGACTGGAGTTTCACAAGGCATCAGTGATTCCAGGGACTGATTTTTGACAAGAAAAAAAATGACCACACATTTGCAAGCATCAATAGTCACCTTCCCTCATGCATAAAGCATATGAACACATTTTTGGCTGTCAGTATCTGAACAACAGAAAACGGGAAGGAAGAGGCATAGACGTGTTTTAACTTTCTGACAAACGGTTTTGATGAACGGGGATCCCCGCACTGGCTAAAGAGTGAGGACAGAAAAATAGGTCCCCATGGTGCAGGGCAAGATCTCCTCTAATAACAGAATGAGTGAGCAAATCAGGGGAACCACAACTTTCCTACTGTGTGAGAGACCACAAATAAAGGAAGACAAAAAGATACGAGGAGGAGCAATTCATTTTCCATGCCCGTTAAGTTTTCCATCAAGAACTGGGTGCCAATGTATTTATGATTTGGTGTCTTATATCTCTTCAGGTCTTCCTTCAAGCAGACTGAAGCTGGATTTGGGGTTTCGGTCCATTTTGCAGTGTACTTAGCCTGTGTTTGATGAGGGACTAAAATGAACTCCTGTAAATCATTCTGCAGCCATGTAAAGTAGGACTCTGTTACGAATTTGTAGCAACCCAACTGGTTAAAATCTTGGTATAATAAAGGCCATGTGCACGGCTCCTGAAAGTATTGCAACAAATGGCTTTCAATTTTTTTACATTTTATTGTTGTGAGGTTTTGGGGTGGTTTTTTATACTCTACTGTCAGTAGTAACACAACACAATCACATACTTGAAACTGGTATTAATAATTCTGCAGCCACTAAACACCTGCAACCCCTCTTCTCCTCACTTTATGGGCACCCTTGATTTTTATGAGTGTATTGTTTAAAATAAGCGAGTGCAGGGAGCTGCCATGGTGTGGAAGACCAGGTGCCCATCTGGTTCAAAATAATTCTTCTAGTTACAGTTAAGCTTTAAGTGTTTTAAAATCACATGCTGGTGAATATAAGCAAATCCATTATTCAGTGGGACAACATATGAGCAACTGTGCTGACAGAGCATGAACACAGCCCTCCTGGGTAGTCCACACAGGTCCTGGGCCAGCTCTTCTGCAGCCCTTAGCGGTTCCTCCTCCACCATCAACCCCAACGAGGATGCCCAAGGGAATGTGAAAGGCTCCGTAACACACTGGGATTTTTATAGCTATACCTGATTCTGGTCCCTGACCTCCACTTTGTTGTGATGACAAAGCTGTTTGACACAAAAGGTGACCTGAGTATTGGCTCTGTAGAGGATGCAGGTGAACAGGAGAGTGAAAAGGGAAAAAAAATGACTTAATTAGCTTTTCCCAAGATCCTCTGGCAAGGCTGATCATCACATGGCTTCACCTTTTTCCTTTGCACTGTCTACCCATGCGATATCCCTGTGGGACAGAATGAAGGGCAGCATCAAGATCTATTCCAGCCTGGATGTGTGTGGATGGAAAGGAATTGCTGAGAGGGTTTCTTGCTGTCCTGGAGGATGTGGCCCAAGTCTGTCCTTGTCCCATGTAGGTCAAAGCTCACTGAAACCCTTTGCTGAATGTGGTTTCCCATCCATAAAGTGCAAAAGCAATGAAGATTTAGGTGCTAGGGTGGGTTCACATCTGCATTTGAAGGACAGCATAGACAATGCTCTGTGTGCCTTTGCCATGGTGCATCTGTATACGTACACACACGTACATATATATTCGTATTAAAAAGGAAGCCTGTGGCAGAGAGAAGAATTAAAAGCCCATCTCTCAAATCCCAAGTTAACCTTAACCACTGGATTATTTTTTGTCTCTAGTGTGGATGCTGCCTATGAGCCCTGTATACAAATATGAAAGAGATTTGCTGGAGAAATAACCTTAGGCAGAAGAATACGTGTGTGCATGTGTGTACATATATATAAATATATATATATATCGTCTCAGTATCGGCCTGAGAAAGCATTGCCTCATAAAAAGTCTCTGAACAGTCAGTAAATTCTGGGCCAGATTTCAACTCATGTTCCTGAGATAAGGACCAGAGGGAGGAGGAAGAAAAAGACAGCAGCAATCCTTTTATCCTTCTGGCCACATATGGTAGGTCTATTTCTTTCAGCAGATGTGAATAAAAATAGATATATTTACAATTGCCGTTGGACACAGAATTGAGCCTAAGTGAACACAGAGCAGTCGTTTTCATCGATGCTAATACCATAATAGTCTGGATTATGCAGTGTGCTGTTGCTATAATAACATTCGTTTGCTGTCAGCGCTCCTGTGTAAAAACAAATTAGCCGGATGATTAATGAATATCAAAACCAGCATGTGGATTCTCCTCTGTGATGCTGCAGCCCAGTGTGAAATCCGCTGCCGCGAGAGCTGTCTCTGCTGTTTGCATTGCAGAGTGTCTCCTTTGCAGATGGGGGTAGCGATGAGAAAGGGGGTTTCCAACCACAGCATCTTCTCTTTTTTTTTTTAATAACAATATATAAAAGAAAACTCAGAATCCAGAAAGAGGTGTTGAGGTGGGAAATGTCTCTTTTAAGTTGAGTCTGACCTCTATCAGATCAGCATCCCTGAGGATAGCTTTACTAAGAGGGGGGGGTCCCTACTGCAAAGCCTCCAACAAGCAGTCACTGGAATTAGGAGTGAGGATGGGTCACCTGGGTACTTTGAGGCCATGTAGTAACTCTTTATGCTCTCGATGGACTTTTAGGGGGGGTAATTTGGGTTCGTTGCAAACAAAACTAGCGTAAGCAGCTGGAATAGTTTGAATAGGCGATAGGACTGAAGGTACAACGACACATAACCTTGTGCTGACCTGATCTGGCACCTCCCCAAGGGAAAACTAATAGCACGCAATGCTAGTAGCCTGGGTGGCAAAACCTGTCCTGAGAGACACCATGGTGCTAAAGCTGCATTCATTCTGAGCCTAGAGCTGGCACAGACACCAGCAGACTTTGCAATGCTTACAGCACCTAGCTGCTCAACACTTCCCCAGCAAAGCAGGGTAGAACACGGTGTACAGCCACACCGGTGCTACTCCCAGTGGTGGAGCGTGTGCAGAATGACTTCATAAAAGAAAAGATGACAATCAGTAAGTAAATTTATGGCTGCGTGCAGTGGTTGAAAAGATTAATTCCGAGTTATTCCAGAGGTATAAAACAATTTCATGTGAAATCCTCAGCATCGCAACTCGCAAAATAACCAACTGTGTGATTCAACAGATAGAAACAGGAGAAAAATCTGGGTTCTTCTGAGTCTCAGCTCAACTGTTTTGTTCTCTCTCTCTCATATATTTATACAACACTCAAACCCCCATTCCCTGTTTCGTGATGTAATTAACGAACGCACTGACACTTTTCAGTTCAAACTGCTGACTCAAGTGCTCTGTGATACAATGAGATACGGAAACCTTGTGCTGAGCAAAGGAGAATCAGCATCCTTTGTCTTGGGGACAGTAGTTCTGGAGCTCAGAGGGTAATAGAGATATTTATGCTAAGACTCAGCTGTGACATCTGGCAAATACACCCCCACCCAGACCGATGTGTATTTTCCTTGTTAATGAAATACTCCAGAAAAGCCCACGGCCATGCAGCAGTCACAGAATGCAGGCATCTGCTCCCGTCTCTTTTCACAGTCCCCTCCTCCTCCCCACCCTGATTGTATTTTCTCTTTTTTAAACTTCTACCTTTTTTACTACTTCCTACATCACATACCTGAACGGAATCAGAGTGAAATCTGACCACAGAGAACTGGCATCTGTCATCAAAATATACCTCCAGAGATCGCCTGTTTGTTTTTCTTGCTGTACATATGTGGGCTGCAGCATTGTGGGTATTTAAAACCTTTCTTTTTAAAAAAACCCAACTTTGAAATACCCACCTATCTCCCTCAGGGGTGTTGTAGGTGACACTGCATAGAACTTCCACGGCAAAGAGGTAGATGAATGTGGTTTTTTCACCGTAATTAATCAAGATTGCAAATGACCAAGGCAGAAAGAGGTCCCCGGTGTACCCTGGTACTCTACAAAGAGTGGAGGGATGACTTCATATCTGACCCAGCTTTGCAGGTGGTGCCAGATCTCCCCAGCTTCTTGGCTGCTGAGTTCCCCGGTGAGGTCCATCCGGAGACAGCAGCGATGCCCCAGGCAAAGCCCAGTTTGACTGTGATCTCTGGTGCTGAGCATGTTCCTTACTAAGGGACCTCAGGTGGAGGTCCTTTGGGTTTTTTAGCATTGATGGGGTTAATAGTGTTTTTTTATGTTATATATACACACACACATGCGCGTCAAGTAGTTCTATAATATAAAAAGGCTCTTTTCTCATATCCCCACAGCGTGCAATAGGACTCCACATATAGCACACCAAAAAAATAATAAAAAAAATAATAAAAAAAAAAGCCCAAACACTGCCAAAATCTACATTTTCATTTGGCAAACTAGTTAAATCTATTCATAATCTGGTGCCTGAATCAAGTTTCAGACCAGACTAGACTGCCTTGGCTCCTGGTTTTTGTTGCTCGACCTGTCTCTGACTGAATTTAGCTATGATGTTACATCTTTAGCTGTAGAAAATTTCTAATAATGGTAGCCTGTTTTATTTTGCCACTGGAGGGTACAAGTTCCAGCATTTCCGTGCTGAGGTCCAATTGGAGCCAGTTTTGGACTTTTTTTTGGACAGAAACCTTCCTTGTTGCTTTTCGCTGTTTTCTTTCTGGCTTTTAAAAAAATTATTATTATTATTATTATTTTATTTTAATAATGTTCACTCTCAGAGCTTTCAGAAGGCAGAATAAAAACACAGCAAATCCACAGTGAAATGTGGGGTGTCAAAAACCCCTGTTGTAACCAGTCACCTGCCTTGCTGCTGGCCATGGTGGTGGGACCTCCCCTCGTGTGTTCTCCCCCTCCCCAGCAGCTCCATCGGCTGATGATGATGAGGATGGAGCTGCAGTTTCTGGAGGGTCACTTGGGGGTCATCTCCTGCTTAGGAGCCCATAGGTCAGAATTTGATTGAGGTAGCGTGGAACTGAACGTTAACTGGAAGTAGATTGATCATTGTCTTTGGGCAGGGGTAAGAAGGCCAGCGCTAGTGAGAGGATGATTTAACTCTGAAAGGAGATGCACCATCAGTGGTCGGAAAGAAATGCCAAATTCCTGTCCCTGTTCTTATCCATGTAGAGCACAGCAGCTCCATGAAGCCATGAGCACCTGCCCTATGAGGAAAGGCTGAGAGACCTGGGGCTTTTTAGTCTGGAGAGGAGAAGCCTGAGAGGGGATCTACTTAATATCTATAAATACAGAAGAGCTGGGTGTCAAGAAGGCAGGGACAACCTCTTTTCACTTGTGCATTGTGATGGGACAGGGGGCAATGGATTCAAGCTCGAGTACAGCAAGTTCCATCTCGATATGAGGAAGAACTTCTTTCCTGTAAGAGTTGTAGAGCACTGGAATAGACTCCCCAGAGAGGTTGTGGAGTCTCCTTCTCTGGAGACTTTCAAGACCTGCCTGGATACATTTCTGCGTGGTCTGCTCTAGTTTTGTCCTGCTCTGGCAGGAGAGGAGGACTCGCTGATCTTTGGAGGTCCTTTCCAACCCCTAACGTGCTGTGATTCTGTGAGACTGATGATATTTACCCCCTGCCCAGGATCTCAACAGAGGCATTGCTAAACCATCTACAAAATAACCATGCACCCCAGGAGGTGCTTTCTTAAAGCCTTTTGCTCCCAAGTTCAAGAAGGAAGGTATGACCATGCCATGGATGCCTGGGGTGGCAGTGCAAGGAGAGGACCCTCCATGTGAGCAGTAGGAACCTCTGGTGGTATCTCAGTGTCTCTCTCTGCAACTTTTGACTGACTTTCCCTGAAATAATCCAGTTCAGAGTTTCTGTGAAGCCTGCTTCTTGCTGAAACAGGAAATCTTTATAGTTTTATAGAATGCTAATAGGCCACCAGAAATGTTGGCTATAGCAATAACCCTACATAGAGAATAAAAGAATGTGGGTAAGCTTCTTGTTTTAGGTCTATAGATACCAACCAGAGTGATTTCATAGGCTTTGGTAAATTCATCCGGGATCTCTCTCTGGGCTAGGCAACAACACAACCCTCAGTAAGATGAGAAAGGAGTAAAATCTCAGGCTTTGCTTGGGAAATGAATTTTGTTTCATTTTAGTGTAAGCATTTTAATGATAAGCGAGGCAAGGAGAGTGATTTTTGAAGCCAGTTGTTAAGTTTCAGTTGTAAAAGCGACCATATGATGAGGTGAAAGCAGATGTTGCTTTGCTTTTATGCCTTTGTTTTGAATCAAGAAGTGGAAAATAGAGTCAACCTGAGTAAAAAGGAAGTTTCAGGAGTTCCTCTTCCTTCCCATGCAGCAACCTGAGAGGAAAAAGGGTCTACTTTTTGTGAGATGCCTCATGCAAAGGGAAAATGGGGCCATGGCTTCGTCTGGGATGCATCTTCCTCCTACTCTCAGACATGGGACCTGTATGGGGGCTCCTCTGCAGGGAGGGGGGCTTTGGGAGCTGCCCCACCTCAACACTCGCACCAACCCATGGACCCCATCTGCTCTCACATTGCTGACACGATGGGATGTTGATGATGTGTCCCTGGCAGTGCTCAAGACCAGGTTGGATGGGGCTCTGAGCACCCTGCTCTAGTGGGAGGTGTCCCTGCCCACGGCAGGGGGGTTGGAACTGGATGAGCTTTAAGGTCCCTTCCAACCCAAACTATTCTATGAAGGGGACAAGGAGGGTACACAGTCCAGGGCTAATTTGGACTATTTAGAGCAAACGTAACCTAAATATGGAGCCAGGAGGCTGGGCTGAGCTGGGGACACTCCACCTTGCCAAGTTTGGGTGGGTTTGTATTAAATTGGATGTCTGAACATTTTTTTCTGCCCAACCCTCATCATTACATGCTTGCATAGAAAATTAAGTTACCACACCTTTAATGAACTTAATTTCCTAATTCTGACAGAGTTCCCATTGCCAGTGATTCACTCCCTACTTTTTACACACTTTGTCTGTGTACACTTGTGCTCTCTCCTTTTTTATCAGGCAGATCTCCATGGCCAAACACTGGGCTCATTCTTTTCTTTTCTCTTCAGCTAGTTGAAACGTAGTACGTAATAAATTACAATCAATAGCATCTTAGAGAAGGGATTCCTCCAAAGTTTCCACTCTAGGGGGGCTATAGTAAAAGCAAAACATTTCCTGACATCCCTTCTGACCATTTCAGTCTTCATCTTCTCGACTCGCCTCAGACTTCACCAGAAGGAGATGCCACCAAATCAAACCACATTGCAGTGTTACTCCTTGGACCCCCCAGCACAAAACCAGTGTCTTAAGGGTCTGCAGCGCATGAGCTTTGCATCCCAGCTCTTCCACGACAGTCAATGCAAGCTGAGACCTTCAGGGTTTAACACTGGTAAATCCAGCAGTGCTCTATGGAGACTTTTCCAGATACTACAGAAGTTATTCTTCAAAAATGTGATTTTTATTTAATTAAGCAAAGCCATTCTCGAAAGACTAACTCTGCTATACTGAGAGGGTACATTAAATGATCTGCTCTCTTAAATTCTATAAACTTAGAGTAATTTCTTAGTGTCCTAATACCTGCAGAGCATTACTGGCAGGTAATTGAATGTGTCTTCTAATCAGGGCATTTCAACAGTTCCTGAAGTCACATTTGTTCTCCTTTCCTATTCTTTCTTTTGGAAGAAGTTGTCTGGGAAGAAGTTGGAAGTAGTTGTCTGGGAGAACGTGGCGCTAGTAATGAATGTCATTCTAAGGAAAATACAGAAATTACAGAGAATTTATCTGCTGCTGCTTGGTAAATTTGTTTCTAAGGATGTTTTCTGGACCAGGGTGACAATGATGCTCTGAGCCTACGCTTTTAAAGCGCAGTTGGAAGTGTTTTGCAAGAACTAAAGTATAGTGTAATAAGCTGTATAAATATAAATGAATGAATTTTCGATTATTTGTGTGAAGGATCTAGAAAGAGGGATGTGAACAGCATGCCCATTCACACTCACAGTGTTCTATTATTCCCTTCACAGCTCAGTATTTTGGTTTAAAGAGTGAGCTAACAAGAGGGAAACTGCATTGTATGAGAAGTTCCCAATGACATCACATGCTCCTGAACTTTCTGATTTTTCATCCATACTGGGATATTTCCACAGAAGCATTCTTGTGAGGTAAGTGTATGCACCCTGGTCAATTTTTTCTTTAATTTATTTATTGAAATAAAAAAGGTAGGTTGTCAGACACTGCTCATGCTCAAACATTGTTCCAGAACCTCTTTGTTTCAATGGCCAGAATCCTCATTTCAATTCCCAGCCAAAATGTATTCACTGTCAATTTACACCCAGCAGGTCTTGTTCTAAAATCCCCCTTCAATTCTAATGGCTCGCCTCCCACTCTGCAATTTGGTCCTAACATATTTCCAGTGAACAGTCATAATTAAGGACCGTTTGAATTGTGCTTCCAGACTCTAAAAGGTAGAGGTGACAATTTGTTCTGGTGACAACAGTCAAAGAAACAGAGGTTTAATCCAGCCAAGGCTTTACCTCCAGGGACTGCCCAGAGGATGATGCTCTGCCACCATCTGCTCTGCCTGGGGAGTTCGTGGAGCAGCCAAGTGACCAAAACCCACATTTGTTCCATATCAGCAACCACTGGGCGGGGGGGAAGGAGCTGTCGGGGTTTAAACTCCAGCAGCCCACGTCTGTCTGGAGCACCAAGCTTTCTGCTGTTCTGAACTTGTCCAAAGAGTCCTGTCTGACTGAGGTAGTTAAATAATTGATATTTGCTTTCTGGAGGGCGAGTTTGCTTTCTTTTGACCCTGCTTTGGAGTTCTTTAAGATAAGACCAAATATTGACAAAGCTGGGGCTGAGATTAAAGTAAATGTCAGAAACATTAGTGCTGCTTAGGAAAACAAACAAACAAACAAACAAACAAACAAACAAACAACAACCTTGCCGTAAACTCTTTCCTAGGGTAAATAAATGGCAATGTGC
>JANHFX010011467.1:66621-90964 GCA_027560015.1 Chloroceryle amazona
AAACAAACAAACAAACAAACAAACAAACAACAACCTTGCCGTAAACTCTTTCCTAGGGTAAATAAATGGCAATGTGCTTACTGAAAAAAAACCCCTGCTGATTAAAACCTGTGTGCTAGTAAAGAGGAGTGGTGAGTTTCCACCTCACTCAAAGACAGGAATAAATTCTTTACCCTAATTTCCTTAATTCCAGACACACAAAACCCATGGACATTGACCTGATCAGGCACTGTCATGACTTTCTCAGAGAGTGTGCGGGGGGAAACCACATGTTCTTCCACACCATGATCCACTGACCAGAATTCAGCTATCTCGATCTCTTGTTACTGGATCAGCTCTACGAAGTATTTGTTTTGTAGCACTGCAAAGCAGCTTGACTTTGAGCTCCCTTAGCTGGGTAGGGAGGAGGAGGCAAAGCCAGGTTTGTCTCCTGGGGAATCGAGCAAGCAGTTGCTTTAGTCCTTTCATTTTGATGTTCTCCAAAGTCACTACTGAGCATAGCATGTTGGACAAACCAGTGCTGAGGGAAGGTTACCCTATGGTTAGCTCAGGCCAGAGGTGCTGCAGATGGGTCATAATTTATTTCAGCAGAAGACATGGCTCTGTGAATGTGACAGTGTGGTGTGACGTGAACAGTAGAGATAGAAATGCTTGGCTCAGAGGCTGTACAAGCTCCATCTCTACATGGGGAAAGCTTTTAAAACCCTGCAGCCTAATTATACAGTGCTGGACATATCTTCTAGATATGAAATGATTTGGAAATACGGATCACTACAAGCTTTATCAAGTTTAAGAAAACATGGGCGAGGTTCATTCCTTTATTAATCCCTTGGTGCCTACACGCTATTGTTGGTGGAAGCATTTATTAATGTTATTACCAATTTGTACCTTTGATCCCATTCCAAGTTACTTTTCTGTACCTTGTGCACAGTATGAGGGTATCAACAGTTTCTACTATAAACAACTTGCTGACCGTTGGCTCTGGTTTTCCTGCCTTTAAGAGAGCAGTTGTTTCCCCTCACCTAGGGGAGCAATCATAGGAGCTTGAAATCCTTGGAAATTGCCGGCCAGTTTCCAAAAATATCCTTTTTTGTTGTTGTTGTTGTTGCTGACAGTTTTAGTCAGCTACAGACTTGCACAAGCAATTACTGAAAAATCAGCCCAGCCGGTGCAATGCACCTCTCTCAATACTGTATCGAAACAATGATTTTCAGTGATGGAAACTGTTATTTATTGCCAAAATAAAACCCCTTCTCACTGCCACGTGTTCTGCCCCAGCCCAGCACAGCGCAGTATGGGTTGTGATGTTCCTTGCCGGCACCAGCCGGTGTTTACATCTTTGTCTGGCACCGCATGAAACCGAGTTTGCTTATAAACAGCCTGATGAACAGTGAACTTAGGAATGATGGATCGTGGACCATTTTCCTCCTTCCAAGAGGACCTGTGAATGCCCTAGGAAGGCTCCTTCTGAGATTTTGGTTGCTAGTTATTTGCTTTCCTTGGACTGTGTACTCATGGTAGAAGTGATGCTGGATGTCTTTCCTATGTTGATGATGCAGGCTTATTTCTTAAGTAAACTAAGTGTAATTTATACCTATTGCCTTGCCATCTCGCTGTCCTGTCATCAAGAAGGCAGTGACTTTTACATCAGCCCTGTTGGCTTATGTTGCAACCGACTGTGTGGAAATCAACATTAGTCTATCATCATTATTAAGTATAAATTCACCGCAAAGAAAATCAACTGCAGTATCTCACTTTACTTCCACCAGCCTGACACTACTTGAATACCTTGTGGATGACTTAGTGGAATGCCCAGAAAGATTCTAAGCCACATGTAAAATTAATATTTTGATTGTGCTGATTTTGGTTTGTCATGGTGGGATTTGTGCTAACGTAGCTGCTCGAAGTCTTCAGGAGAACACCAGCTTCATCAGGACTGATAAATGTGCTGGAAGACACAATGAGGATTTTGGCTTCAGGAAAGGTGGTTTTTTTCCCCAAGTGCAATGATGGATTTGTCTTGCTAGATAAGGAGCAAAGTTATTATAAACTAGGAGGGAAAAAGAAGAAGAAAAAAATAAAATAAAATGTGCAAAACAAACAAGAGAACCCTACTTTGCATCTTCTAGAAATAAATCCAGATTTATTTCATCCAAACACGTCGATCAAATATTTAAATTTATAAGCAAAGATATAAGTCCTATCCAGCTGGAGTCAAAGGAGAGAGACTGTTCTATTGAATGATAAATTAATCCCACCCTAAGCTAAGACAGATGGGTTGAATCACCATCTGAAGATACTCAGATTTCTCCATTTACTGGACAGAATGCCTAAAGGCTCTGAAATTAAGTGAGATGCATCTGAATACATAACAAGACCTCTAACAAGGCAACACTGCCGATGACGAATTCACAGAAATGTTTACATCTGTTTTAAGTTAAAAAGGAGTTTTATTGTTCTTTATCTTATCTGCCTACGCCACGCTTATATTATATTGATCTTGGGTATCACAGTTTTAGCTGATCACCTCCAGGGATGATAAATATTCCTCTCTCCTGCTCAACACATAATTCGGCTCCGTGCTTCGTGTTTTGTTCCCTCCACAGCACTAGAGCATTGGAGATGCAGCAGCAATTGTGTAAGATGTGCTAATGAACCTCATAAAAGTTCACTTCTGGACCTTGCTAACACCATCTCAGTGAATCACTATTTGCTGTTACACAGAATGCAGCGTTTGCTTGTTGGCATAGAGAATATCCATGAAAAAAACTCCAGCTTGTTCTTCCCTCCACCCACCCGCCAAGCAGAAAAGCATATAATGCAACTGTTGGAAGAGACAGATTGATGACACATTACTCTCGTCTTCATGTACTTAGGATCCAAAAAAAAGTTCCCAACAGGCAAGAGCAATAAACTAAAAGCAGGAAGGGAATAGAACAAAAGGCAACGAATGACAAGATCATGCTCTTGCTTCTGCCAGCTACACACATAGCAGATTGCTCTGGACAGTGTGAAAAACAGTGGTTTGCTGCAAATAGGACCAATAAAATTCCAAGCTTAACTTCAAGACAGCCACTGTAGCTGGGAGAATCACACCTGCTTACCCCAGCAGTGAATGTCTCCTGAAAATCTGGGGTAACTGGTCAAAGCAAACCACTCTTTTCTGGGGTCTTTCACAGGGCTGTTCAGAAGGTTCCAATTCCCCTGGAAAATTTCAGACAGAGGATGGGAATGGTTTTATGTTTTGTCCATAGGAAAAGGGTTTTTTCCACTGTTTATTTTCTCTCAGAGCCAATCTGCATGTTGGAACAAGGAGGACTTCTCAACCATAACATTAAGAAGCAAGATGGATCCCAACCAAAACCACAGATCCTGAACACCCCCAAAGTTGGTCTGAATCTTGTGGCTCAGATCATATCGACTTGAAAAGCTGCTTTAAAAATGTCTGATCCAACACTGAGCCTGCCAGATGTCTGGAGAAGTCTTAAGCCACCAGCCAAATCTGGTAGCTCCATTTCCTAGTACATCACCACAGCTAAGAAGCAAAAGGGGATATGGGAGGAATTTGCCAGAAGTCCATCTACCAAGGAAACCTCTCAGATGATGTGAGATGAAAATACACTGGGTTTAGACGCAAACTCAGTCCTTGCTCACATAAGTCCCATAAGCTTGATTTTAAACGAGTAAGGTCCACTAGTACAGCATTCCTGGTCTTTTTTACTTCCATCCTCCATGATGTGCAGATTAAGCCAAATTAAAGAGCAATGTTTGCTGGCAAATCTTTAGAAATGCTGGAACCAAAGGTCATTCTAATGCATAAATCCCAAGGCAACAAACGTCACGAAGTTGCTTACACTGGACCACAAGTGAAAGGGAATTATTTTTATTTATTTAATCTACTTAATAACTGAAAGAGAGAGAGAGGGAGAAAAAAAATTCCAACAAAACCCTCTTTCTGCACTTTCAATTAGGCAGCGTTCATCCATCCATCAAGAGCTCATGGTATTTGGTGAGCAGCCCTTGTTTAGAGAGCCTGGAGAATGATACCAGCAGTGCAAATTAAAAGTTTCTGTTTATCCACTATTTAGGTATCATGAGGGCAGTTTCAGCACATGGCTTTCCTGGCCAGGAACACAGCAGTGACACAAAGAAGCCAGTCTCTGTAGAATAAGATAACAACCCCTGGATTTTACAGCTTAAATACCGGGCCTCTATCCACAGGCACCTCGGGCACGCGTGGAGACTGGGGGGGAGAGAGCACCGGCCGAAGAGACGTCAGTCTTGTGCACAGCCTTGGGAAGGGAAATGTGAAAATCTGGTTTTGCTGTTGTTGGCAGGTGCCAACAATTCCGACCCAGCAGCGACGTTGCGCAGCGATTCGGTTCGCACCGGACATCACCCGTCGGCCAACGCGAGTGAGCTGAGCAACGGGGGCTGGTGGGAGAGACATCAGCATCGTTTCTGAGGTGGGATTGCTGATGTTAAATAGAGATTCCACATAACACAGGAACAGAGAGAAACCTCATTTATGAAATGAAGCAGGCACTTGGGAGTCTGCTCATTATCTCAGCTCCTTCTCCGTGCCCTTCAAAGCAGGAGGCACCAGTTTGCTCAGGATGAGAACACTTGCAAGCATTCAAAGCTGCTGGATGCTTGACCCAAGATGTCCAGCCCCAACTCCAGCAAAGCTCCCACAATCCCATCCCCTGATACTGCACGGGGCAGATAAAATCACCTGCCACCTAAAGTTTTTATCTGTAAGTGGACTAAGAGCCATAGGAAACAGGGGAAATATTTCACCTGAGAAGGAAATACCAGGAAAACAGCTGCTCAGAGAAATGTAACAGTGAAACTAGAAACACAAAGGGAGAAGAGGAAGAGTGGAGGGGAATAGAAGTGTGAAAAACCAACTAAAGCTCTCTGAACTTCACTGCAGTTTCCAGAAATGCTCTTTACCTTATTCCCAGAGTCAAATTGTTTCTGATTAAGTGAAATCTTTGTGCTAATCCCACAATCAGAGCTGCTCCGCTCACAGGTTTTAAGTACAAGGATGTTTTGCAATCCCTCTTGAACTGCAAACAGGAATCAAGGAAAATAAAACAGAAATCAGCTTTAAACCCTGATCCTATGAATCGACAAGGCTTTAGGATAAAACATGAAAAATGATGATAAAATCACAGTAGCGAGTTATGGAAACTTCATACTTCTTACTGCAAGTCCACACATCTGAAGAGGTCACCACACGAGGGTCAAATCACAGATGATTTTTAAAATGCCCTGTCTTGGGGCAATTTGGGCAGCTCTCTGGGGTTGCTAAGGACAGAAGAGCAACACTCCTGTAGGAAACCCACCAGCCACTTGAGGCATTTCTTCTGCTTGTCTGCCTTTCACCTTCACACAGGACAGAAAGCAGTCACTTGGGTTTTTAATAGGTGTTTTAAAACTTGTGGTATGGGGTTGTTTCTGGACTGGCTGTTTCCTTGGATCTTACTGGACTAACTATGGATTACAAGCCCCTTTCAGACTGCAAGGGATTGCAAAACATGCTGACTCAGCTGATGCCCTCCAATCCAATGGCCCTAGATTCCCCCCAAAAAACCAAGAGGATACTTCTAATTTTTTCAATATATCATTTTTACTATGTGAAAGGTAAGGTAGGCACTCCCCTTCCCAAAATGTTCTTCAGGAGAATGTAAATGCATGCAAATTAATCATAATAATCCATATCCACATCCATTTGGACGAGGCAGTAGAATATATACGCCCACATGGTATTTTAGTTGAAAACAATCCCATAGAATGGGAAGCAAAAAGGAAGGTGGGCGACTTGGTTGGACTTTTAAATATTTTTTTATATTAAGTGAATTTAGCTGAGCACACATTTTGAAGGGCTGTTCTGAGGCTGATGTTAATGGCTCTGCCAAACCCCCAAAATAACTTACAAACGTAATGGTCTGAGGGATGGTTGAGCAGCATTTGCTGAATGCTAAATTGGGTTCGTTGGAAGGAGGTATTTTGGCCTTATGAAAACAACCCATTTAATATGGACACATGAGCAGAATAGAATGGACTAAGAAAAGGGAAGATTATTTCAGCAGCAGCTGGGCTGGTATTTATGGAAACACAGCGCTGTGTACAAAACAATAAGGACATTCTTGTGGCTGCGATGCCTTCGTATTTTGCTGTTCGTACTTGTTCTGCATAAAAAGAGGTGGGAATAACAGAAGCTTGTTTTAGGAACGGATGTATTTTAGAAACGGTGGATTTTTTGCTTCCAACCATAGGTGAAGCTGGCTGAAGAATGAGGAGAACTCCCGAGAGTTGTCAATTTGATGTATGAACCGTGTTTTCCATCTTGTCTTGGGAGTGAAAAGAGAAAAATACACGATTGTATCTACTGTCCTTCTCTTGAGGTATTGGGGCAACTGCTTGTTATAGTCTTTCTCGTGAAACACGCTGCGTAACCGTGTAAAGATACCTGCAAGTCTTCTGCAAGTGGGGTTGTTTCACGTGGGAGTGCAGCACATGAATCTCAGAGTACACACCAACCTATACTCACACAAATCACACAGCCAGGCTCGACGTGGAGCGACTCCCGAGCGTGGCTGCCCTTTGGAGGCTTGTCTTGATCAAAGCTCCAATCAATCACCTAAACCCAGGCAGCAGCCCAAGCTGGGAGACGCCACGCTAGACCCAGAGTGACCTAATGGAGTCATGTCTTTAAACCAGCAAGGACCTGGCAAATGAACAAACAAAATGCGATCGTATCTTACGGGGAGGCGAGGGGAGCCTGTGCCCGCTGGATGGAGGTGAGGTGAGATGGAGTGCGAGGTCATTGCCAGGTTTTCTTTGAGGACCAGAATGTCTAGGTTGCTCAAGCCACCAGCGACAGCGTTTGTTTTGGGTTTTTTCTGAAGAAAAACCCATGGTATTGCCAACGTGGAGGTTATCAGGACTCCTATGAGAATCTGCAGGAGAGGAAATGGAAACTGGAAGTGGCAGTTCCTAGTGTGAATGGTGCAGGGTTCAGCTCCAGGTGATAGAACCGAGACAGGATCTGTTTCCAAAGGAAAAGCTTTGACTGTCCTGAACCAAAGCTTTGTTCCTCTTGCCATAAAGCTGTGGGGCAAGAGGGTTTCCATGCTAGCTGTCTTTGTGTTTGGAAGCCAAACTGGACTGGTGACTTCCCCACACCTTCTACTGATGTCTGAATAACATGGTATGTATTTGTAAATCCTTTGAGAGATTACTCACAATAAAAATAAACTACTGGTTTGTGTAACAAATCTAAGACGACCGCATGTGGAAACCCAAGCAACTAAATCAGGCTTTTTCTTGTAACTCTTGATAATTATTGCTCACATTTGAAAGAAAAAAAACCCCTGTCAAAGTCTTAAATGAATGTGGGTTTCCATGTTGCCTTAGTACTTGAAAACAAGTTTTTGAACTAAGCTAAATAAGAAATTTGGAAGCCTGCTTCTGCAGTCATAATTTTTAATCTGAAAACTTTAAAGTTAGAACCACTTGAGGTAAATTTTACTGATCCTTTAACACAAGCTTTTGTAGCAACTACAGCCCCTGCCCTCCAGGACTTCCACAGGCTGAGGAACAAGCTTTCAAGGACAACATAGTATGTGAAATAGGATGATCTCAGCTCTAGTGTTATTTCCTCATGAGAAACTGTTTCTCATTTTAATCCCCATGAAAACAATAAACCACTGCACATGCACAACCTGAAGTTCACTAGATCCATCACCTGCAGCTCCCAAGTTTTTGACCCATACCTATTACTGTGGTGAATACAGGAACCAACTGAAACCCCTCTTTAGAGAACAGTGCGCCCAGCATTAGCTCCAGGCAGACCGTACCACGCAGAGTTTACCATCAAAACTCAAGCACACAGATGGTCTGCATTTTACAGGTTTTGAGGCAGAGTGAGATCTAGGGCTTGTTTTCCTGCACTTGGGCCATCTAAAAATTAGGCATCTAGTCCAAACTAGTTACCTAAACTCTCTGTAATTAATGAAGGAGACAGACATATCCAGAAAACAATTCAGCCCACTCATCTTGGACAGCTGTCTAACAGGGGGATGATTCATCCTCCCGTTGATTATCAAGGGAGTCGACCTAACTTGGATGACTAGGGCTAGGTTAGACAAACCCCATCTCACCCATTTGCCCACTGTTGTGTAACATCCTGCAGTGCAGGTAGGAAACCACCCCAGACTGACTACGTTTCAGTGCCACGTTTTTTCTTCTGCAAGAGTTTGATCCAAACCCCGCTCAGATCCGAAGAAGTCCCCTTTTGAACACAGTGCCAACTTGGCAGCTCTCGAGCTCCTTGTCCTCTCTTTGCCCTGGGGCCATCAGTGCTTTGAATGAGCTCAGGAAATACACAGTCTGAGAACAATTCACATGGGCTTTTATTTTCTTGGAAAGATGTCAGCACATCACTTTAAAGTACCACAACAAAAGATGCCATTTGGGAAGGAGAATTGGACAGGGGGAGCTGTCAAACACAATAAGAAAAATCACCTGACGTGAGGGGCTATAGAAATTAATAATTAATCTCTTAATACCAGGCAAATGCACACAGAGATCCTCAGTGCCTGCCAAGGAGTGGCACAATCTAGGAAGATTTGACCCACTATTAAAGCAGAAAGGTGGGGCAGTGTCCTTATCACTATCTAAAGTTGCTGAACAAATTTGATTTGTGTTTTCAGGGTGTTAGATCTGCCTGTGACACGACAGCAGCAGGCAGGTCGTGCTGGGCATTTCCAGGGGGAAAGGAGCAACCAGGATTTCTGCTTCACGAAGGGAAGACGGACATTGAGAGAGGAAAAGCTCCATCATTCAGCCTATTCTACAAACAGGCAACCAGACCTTCTCTCCTTGCTTCTTTGCCAAGCTACCTGCTCGCCGAGCTCACCACGAGGGCTGCTGAGCTTTCAGCAGAACTACAGAACTGCCTGCAGTGCACCAGGTACCCCAGTAACGACTGGTACCAGCTGCTGTCTCAGACACCTTACAGCAGCCAGATAGGGGACAACTGAACACTAAGAGAGATTATTTCTTTTTTTTTTCTATATTCAGGAAGTCAGAGTTTGGAGTGAGTCCTGAGGAACAAAAACATAGAGTTAAATTAGTCTGTAACATTGCCCAGTGTGGTGCTGCGTATTCTGAACCATTTAGTGACTTAAGTAAGTCCTTGGAAGATCTCACCTCTCTGGACAGCACACAGATGCTCTGAAAAGGTTAGCTCACATCACTCCAACTTTGGGAAACGCACGCCGAGATAGCTTTCAGCCTCTGCCACCCACACCCCTGTGCTGATACCATGATAACTCACAGCTATCCCCGTGGAACGCGTCCAACAGCACAAAAAAAACCACCCCCCCAACCCTCACCTTAAACCAAACAAACACAACTAAAACCCCAGCGTGTTTTAAGGGAGGAACGGATTAGAGCAACGCATGACTCTATTTTCCCCAACACTTCTCCCACTCACAGATACTGAATGAGATCCCAGTCTCTTATTTAACTCTGCTTACTGTCAAGACTTCGGAAAAAGGGCTACTGCAGCTTACATTTTGCAGACTACATTGCCATGCCAGCTCACACCTTCTAAATCCCAACTCTATTTACATGAGGGTGGGGCACGTCAATCCAGGCAGGAATTATTCTAACAAAGCAACCTACTGCCACCATTTGATCAGAACAAGCTTTGCAGGACAAGGTACCGAGCTGGCTTTGCAAGGGCCATTTGTCTTAATCGGAGAAGTGGAAAATGTTTAATTGTACGCGAGCCTGGAGCACGCTGTGAAGAAAGAAGCATTGTGCTACTGAATAGGAATTTGGACCCCTGTCCATCCTGGGGGCTGCAAACAGAAGAGCACAGAGGCTCTACTGCAAAGTGGAAAGCATTGGAAGGAGTGGGAAATTGATGGTTTCTTTTCTTTCATCTTTTTAGTGTTTTTGACGCCGGAACCATCAAGTCATGGAAATACCAACATCTTGGGAAATAAAAGAGTGCAACTGAGCAAGGGGAAGTCATTGCATTTCCAGTAAGACGTGGCTGGAGGTGGACACACAGGTGCACTCGTAACTGGGAGTTTGAAAAAGCCCTTTTGGCACTTGGAGCCTGTACGAAGCGGTACAAGAGTAGCACGAGCATGAAGCTGCAGGAGCCTTGTCACTGAATTCAAACCAGACAGAGAACATATTCTCCTTTACCTTTTCAGATAGTGCAGCGCTATAGGGCAAAGACAGCAAACTTCAGCAGGCTTAGGAGCCACCTAAAGTCCACCAAGCACTGGGGTATGGTGCCAAGGAGTCACGGCTGTGCAAACTGACCCGATGGGGCTTTGACTTCCCCCCCCAGACACACTCAGACCCACCCTGCCAGCCCGGAATTCAGCTCTCCTGGAGCAAGATAGTGCTGCCTTGTGCACCACGTCCATTTGCTGAGCCACCACTGAGCTGCTGGGGCTCCTGGGTACTGTCTGTGCACTCTGCTAGGACCTATGTGCATGGGTAGCAAGAGGAGCACTGGTGATCTTCTCCCGTTCAGTCCTGTGGCTGGCTTTGCAGGAACAACCTCTGCTCTGAAGTATGTTTCTGTTTCTATAGCTCTCCACGTGGTTTTGAATCTTAGACAGCTCTGGTAAGACGATGATCTAAACTGACCTAAATTCCAGGTCAAGCAAAATTTAGGTTAATTTCACTGATGTCATTTTAAAATTTTAATTGGCATAAACCCTCTGGGGCAGGGACTTTTTCCAGGGCGCGCGTGTACAAGTGAAATGCGCTGATGGCGTCTCCCAGAGTCTCCAAAACCCTTGATTTCCAAACTTTTTTTTTCCTATTTACCCTTTCCACATTCATATCAGGGTGTTTCCTTCCTACCACCTCAGGAAAAAAAAAAAAAGAGGCACACACAGACTCAAAAGAGGGGACGAAGGGAGCGATGCTAACAGAGCCCTGCCAGAAGGAGCCATTTCTGCAGATTGAAAGATCAGGAAAACATAAATGCAAACAGAGAGCCCATTAAACACTGGTGGAAAAATGGAAGCCCTGGAAAGTCTCCAATATAACTAAAAAGCAGTCCAGGACTGGAGTGATTCTGTGTTTGTTTTCTGTCCATTTTTCATGGTTTGCTCATTGTCACTTCGAACTCTCCCAATATCATTAATACAGCTGACCAATGTTATTCCTAAGAAAAATATTTTCATTTAAAAAAAAAAAAAGACATTTTCCTGACAATAATTTTTCTGCCCGTGATGATATATTGTTGAAATACTCTTTTTTTTTTTCTATAAACAATTGACTTCTTTAAAGCAATGTTTGCTGAAAATTTTACTGGAAATATTACCAACCCTTGTCAATTAATCACATCTATAGCATTTCTACTTTACCAAATAGGCTGGGAAAAGCAGTAAAACAGGGCCATCTGTGATACAATGAAAAGCAAGCAACGTTGCTTGTGGGACCACAATAGTTGATGCTTTAAAGCTTTGAGTGGCTCTAATAATCATCCCCCAAATTCATGCTCTTTGCAGTGTTGCGACTCGAGTACGTGCTGCTGGAGGAGGGGAAGGCTGCTGAGCAAAGCTTCGTTTTGAAGGGGCATCTTTGAGCTCCTGCTCTGCCATCCTTGCTACCCAACTTCTTGGAGGCGTTGAGTGGATGGACTCTTCTTTCCCATCCCACCAAAGTAATGAATCCCATCTGTTTTCCTCGCTTTCCCATTTCCAATGTGGATTGGCAGTGAATATGCCAAATTTACTCTGTTTTCATCCTTTTTCTATCATGCTGTTATCCTATGGATGCTCAGCTCCACTTAGGGACTAATAAAACCCATAGAACTACTCCAAATTAATTCCATGGGAAGGTTATGAAGATAACATGAGACAGACTGACGCTGAGACGCATGGGGATGGATAGACTGGGAAGAGCTCAGAGTTCCAGGACCCCAGAAACCTGGTCAAAATGATGGGGAAGGAGCTGGTGTCCCCCAGGGCAAAGCAGGGAGGTTCCTCTCCAGCTGGGCCACAGCCACCCCGAGGCAGAAGCACCTCACCCATGGGTAGAGCGAGGTGGGACTACCCCAGGTAATACAGGGATTAGGTGTGGCAAGGGAAAAAAAATTTAGGAGTAGCCAGAAACTGACACACAGGGGATGAATTGTGACTAGTTTAGGGGGAAAGGAGGTTCCTCAACTACGTATTAAAGAAATATCTTAATCGCAGTAATGGCTTAATTTTGTGTGTAATTACAACTCTGCTCGTCCCTCACTCCCCCACCCTGTCAGTGGTTAATTTTGCACACACTGCGTGCACATTAAATATTACCTTGCCATATACGTGGGGTACTTATTGACACAGATGCAGCACACTTTAAAACGGGAGGGGAGGGGGGAAGGGAATGGGGAAGCACTGGAGCCAGGACACAGGGCCCAGCCCCACTGCAATGGTAATTTGTGGTTTTTCCTCCAACGTTTAGTAGCCACAAAGAAGTCTTAGAAATTTCTGGTCAGAACCAGGACTCCCCTGTTCCTCTGCAGATGGAACACTGAGCCCTTACACTCCAACCCAATAAATATTTCATCTGGTTTGGAGGGAGAAGGGGTGGAGTCCGGCAGAAATTGTGTTTCACACATGCAGACGACAGCTCAGACACTCTAAAAGCCAAGTCCTACCTTGCCTCCCACCTCTGACCGTGTGTGTGCATGAGCGCACGGGCATCTCTGCAGGCGTGGGCTTGCAGGGTGCTGGGAAGGAGAAGTCCAGGTGATGCTGGTGCTGATGGGCAGCGACAGCAGCTGAGCATGTCCTCAGGGCTCCCCACAGCAAACTACAGTCAACTGGAGAACACCCACGAGTAACTGAATGGTAAACTCCTTACACACAGAGCGGAGACTCGGGAACAAAGCAAGGCGACAAAGCTTCAAGAGACGTTAAGAGACAGAAATACCATTTTCAGACACTCTCCCCTGCAGAAATGCTGATCAATAACCACTATCATGATGCCAGTTTAGAGGACAGATTCCTGGAAAAGGTATTCATTTCACCTTCCCCTGTTTTACTCTTCAAGTGTTAGTTTGAAACCACTGGGCAAATGCTGAGCATGGGAGCAGGAAGGTCTTCTGCAAACAAGCTCATAGGTGACAAACCAGGCTCATGTATAAGTAAGCAGCCACAATAACATCCTGTAGAATATCTTATCCTTATATGTGGACTTAAAAACTTACATCCTTTAACTGCAGGTATGTGACTCTTCTCGTGTTTCCTCGTGGGTCTGAGACCTCCTCTGACTGAGGCACTGCTGCTTATCCCAGTGTGGTATGTTGCTAAATTTTCAAGAGGCAAATGTCTCTCTGAGAAGGTTTAGCTGCTCATAGCAAAATCTTGAAAGACTCTCATCAAAACAAAATGCTAAGCAGCCAGCATCATAAAGACTCACGAACTGCTGCAGCTCTCCAAAGAAAATAAAATAGAAAAGGCACAATGCCTTCCAGTGTGACAATGAGGAAGAGAAACCTACATCTGTACTCTCAGTAATAGAATAATTTCACTTCATATATTAACATAGCAAAAAGTAAACCATCTATCCAAGCATTCTAGACAAAGAAGCTAATGAAGAAAGGGTTTGAAACCAATGCACAGGGTTAAGTAAAATCTCCATCACTTACTGAGCTGGAATAAAGACAATCCTGACCTGCATTTCCCAAGTCAGCTGAAGAGAGATGGACACGGGAATTTGCAGGAGGATTGTTTTCCCACAGCCTGTAGTCACTACAAGGAATAAATCAGGGGCAGAAATTATTTAGGGCAGGACTCTAATCTAATGTTAAGTGCTTTTAACATTGAAGGGAAATGCTCACATCGCTCTCCTGTCGCTGCCTTCTGAGTGATTTATATTCAGTTTTTAATAGATGTTACCAAGAGGAAGATTGAATTCCTGCCCCACTCATCCCAGCCCTCTATACCTGATAAAACTCGGAGTATGCTGAAAGTCTGGAGTATATAGGAGACAGTCCCTTAATTCTAGAGAAATCCAGTGGTGCTGCTCTTTGTGATCCCACCCCAGCCACCTTCTGTGTCTCCATAAACAACGTCCACGCGCCAGGCAAATCACAAACCCCATGAAATCAAGTCAAGGACAAATGCAGGAACAGAACTCAACACAACATGCAATCTCTCGGTAAATGACATAGTAAATAGCCCTGGAAGATTTAATGTTTTATCCTTTATTTAAACTCTGACTGGCCCCTTGCATCACTTCAGGACTAAAAGCCGCAGGTTACTTTATTATCTCATCTAACTCCATTAATTCCTTGGGCTGTCAGGCTCCTCCTGAAATGCTGAGGCTCGAGTAAGTTCCTCATCCTTACTGCCTTTCAGAGCAGAACAACAGTGTCAGGACCAGGTCGTTGACAAGCTACGTGATTAAAATATTCATCTTAACACCAGTAAGAATCAGAGAGTGCCACGGATGCTCAGGTCAGCACACGAGAGCACGAGCAGCCGATCCCCTTCTACAAGCTCAGCAGCATCAGCCTCAGGAGAGCCAGGCAAAGGGTTTGAGCATCAGTTTATCGGTGCATTTCTCCAGACCAGGAGGTCAGAGGTTTGGGGACTGATCAACCCTTTGTTTATTTTCAGACTGAACCGATTAGTGTAAAATAGCAAACGGTCTCTCAGTAACCTGCTAGCAAAACTTGTCTGGGTGTTAGCTTGAGTTTTGTGAGCCTTGTTGGGGATTTTCTGGGCCGAGCCATTAAGTTCAGATTTCACTTCATTAGGACAAGGCTGATTAAAAGAAAAACCAACACATTTTCTAAATGGACTGGGGGGAATTTCTCTTCTTTCATAGCCTTTGGGTGAACACACGTTTGGTACCCGTCCGTATGTTTTCCTACCCACAGAACGAAAAAGGAGGAATCCTTTACGCATCACTTAGGACTGGGATTTGTTATTTGCAAAGAAAATGGCCTCTCATCAGTCAAAGAAGTTGGTATAAAATCTAAAATGACCATTTACTTCTGGTGTGATCGATAACTTAAAGAGAGATTAAAAAAAAAAGTTTCTGTTTGGCTTGGTTACAAGGAAAGGTTTCTGAAACCTGAATAAAACTCCGTTCACTTGAAAGATTTTTAACTGCCTTTGATAGAAATCTTCAGATTGACAAGGTGGCAAGAACCCCCCAAATCTTTCCCATATTGCTTCCATTTAAGTAAGTTAAGACACACCTAATGATGCAGGGCAAGTAATTATCCCGTTTGAAATACCTGATTTTAATCCTGTTGGTGTCTCTCGAGTTAAATGAAAAGAAAGGGTAAAATTGGAAATAGACATTGTTGCATAAACTTACGAAAAGCTGCAAATATCATACTGTTTAAAATTATAATAAATCAGCCTAGATCCTGAAGCATATTTATTATGCTTGGAATTAGCAATAATAAAACCAAAGCTTCTGCAATACTCACGGTGGAATTTAATGGAAATAAAATCAACCTCCACAGTTTGATTTTGCGCTTAATGCATTGTCATATTTTTGGACCCAAGGCGCTTCTAAAATTACATCACTTGAAAAGTTGTAATAAGTGCATTCAAGTGTAAATGGACGTATTTTTATCTGGGGTTTAGGCGAGCCCGGTGGTCTCTCCTCGCTCCTCTCCGGTCGCAGCCGTTGTGCCGCGCGGGGCCCACGCCGGCCCCGGGACACTCACCAACAGAGCGAGATGTGTCCAACGTGCCCTGAGAGAGAGGTCACCCTGGTGCCTCCTCAGCTTTGCATTTTTCAAAGCCAGAGTGGTTTCAGGAACAGGATCTGTGAATAACTCTCAAATGAAATGAAGCTGTATGTAGGTTCCAAAAATAAAACTGCATTTCCATATGCTGATTTTTCTTTTTTTTTTTCCTAAGTTTATCAACCTCTTTCTTGGTTTTGCTTTATAACCTATATATTTTGCAACATTTTTTCCCAGTGAACTTTTTTCCTTAGCCCTTTTACCTCCAGAAATCCAACAGTCTGGTTTTGGGAACCTTCCCACATATTCACTTTCTATTAAAAATTAAAAAGAAAAAAAAAGATTTTAAGCATAACCCCATGAGGGAGTCTGTCACTAGGACAGCCTCAGACAAGGCTATCACAACCACCAAGAGAAAACCAAAAGTCTTTCTAAGGAGACCCAATTCATTTGAAGTAATATTAGCTGAGAAAAATGTGGACATGATTTAAACCTACATTTCAACATTTACCAGTTGGCTGCAGCAATCTCCATTACGCCACGAACAGATGATTCTGACATCATCTGAGCAAGAAAATGTATTAATAGGAGCAACTCTGGAGAAAGAAACATCCTGGGCTTTGAAGTAGCTCAGAGAGTTTAAACATATGTGGTTAGTGGAACGCAAGCAAATAAACATAGGGAAAACAAATAAACAGTGAAAACAAATAAACAGTGAAAACAAATAAGCAATACAGTGAAAATAAATGATAATTACAGTGAAAACAAAATTATTTCCTACGTAACTACTTTCCATGCTAAAGAGAGTGGGATTTTAGCAAATATTCTGTAAACAGGAACTCACAGAAACATACCCAAAATCCAAATGGATTTTTTTTTTTTCCTTCTCCACTTGTCCTGCATTCAGCTGGGCCAGAGTTAATTCTCTTCCTAGCAGCTGGTACAGGGCTGTGGTTTGGATTTAGGATGAGAATAATGTTAAAGCAGGACAGCACTACATGCTTGGGGAAATACCCATACAGAAATGCACAGGATAACTAGATGCACATTAACTTTTCTTTTTTTTTTTTCCTATTTGTATTGCAGCTCTGAGCTGGTTTTTCCCCAACATCTTTAGCTCAATTTCGAAGAGACTCACTGGGGTTCACGTTCAATCCGGGCTGGACCAGGCTGCACGTGAATTTTGTGGAAAACATGCAGGCAAAATATGGTTTTGATGAAACTAAGCCACTTGAGCTCAAGGTTTGCATTAAGGTTTTCATTAGTTCGAGCCTGAAACACGGAGTTGAACGCTGGCCCGTAGCCTCGTCTGGGCACGGATAATACAGACCTCGCTCACGCACCTCCGCGTGCCACAGCTCATTGAGCTGCACTCTCCCACATTTTCATGTGGCTTTAATTGTGACTTATTAAACCCATCAAGACATGATTCTTCATCAAGGATTTTTCTTTTTTGTTTTTTAGCTGCGTTCGCATTAGTTAGCGCTTCTAAGGGTAAAATAAAGGGAGCTTTTTGGAAACAGGGAACAACCTACTGCTCTCTGGCATCGAGCTGCTATCAGCCTGCCAGTTAACTACACGGGAGCTGACGCTAGGGATGAAATGCTGAAATGCAGCGCTTACTTCTCCCGGGATATGAAGAGAGAGGAATGAAAGGAAAAACAAACAGTCTGGGAACGGGGTGTTGGCAGCGGCGGCAGCGCTGAACACGAGGAGCTGCCCGTCGCCTCATGCAGCCTCTCCCCAGAGCCACTCGCTCCTCTGGGAACTGGTTCAAGCCCATCTCCAGGGCTTAGATTCATGCATGTTATTTGCCAGATTAATTAAGCAAAATGCACACACCCTTTGGTCTTTCCTTGGACCATTGCTATTAACCTGTTTCCGTGCAAAACGGACCCTGGTTCGGTGTAAATCGTGCACATCCTCAGTGCTTCTAGATCTATCTGCAGCTGACCTGCTTTGACATTGCTCCACTGCCCTCTTCAGCTCTCCCCCAGCCTAACCTAGTGCAGGAGCTGACCTATGTTTAGAGGGAGCCTCGAACAACAGTGAGATTAAAATCACTACAACTATCACACAGTGCAATACACCCATCTAATAAATAAACCCACTGAGCTCTTTGAGTAATTCCTGCCTGCAGTTAGGCTAATATTTAAGTGTTGCAATTTTGCTTTCAAATCTCAGAGACAAATTTTACCTACAGTTGAATATTTACTGAAAGGAAGAAAAAAAAGTGATGGTAGAGGCAGCGATGGGATGTCTGTGCTGCCAGCTCTACTGACTTCATCTCAACTCTTCTGACATTTTTAGGTGGGTCTCAATGTTCCGTTAAAAGGAAAAGCAATTTTTTTAGTCCATATAGAGAAGCAAGGCATGAAAACAGAGTCTTTAAAAAAATGTGTTTCACAATTTTGAACGTGAATCTCAAATTTCAGCTGACTTAGGAAGCCAACACCATCCTCAGAGGGAGCCTGCTCTGATTCTTGTTCCTTGCTGTGTTAGGAAGGCACTTTCCACGACCAGGCAAGGGAACACTCCAAATCCAACATCTACCTCATGTACTCTACGTGTTTTTAAGCGATTATGTAAAATAAAACAACCCAAACCACTGGTAGTGGCAATTAGCCTCAAAATGACAAACTGCATTACACACAGGCAGAGCTCACAGATGAGCTCTGCTCAAGCTGAGAAGGGGACATGCAAAAAAAAAGAGCTAACTGGGTGGAAATAAGAAACATTTGGCATCTTCAGTTTCATTCCTTCTTCTGTTTCACAGATGAGTGGTTTCCACGGGCTTGGGAGAGGAGACATCTCCCATACTGGCAGTGTCACCAAGTGGCGCTGGGGCAGCTGCTTCCACCTCCCCATGATGCCTGTGCCACCCAAAAGCACCCTGAAGAAGGTAACCACTACAAGCCAAACTCTCTGATCCCTGCAAAAGGTCCAACCTCCCTTTACCACTGCAGTTTAGGATGGTGGTAGGATCTTTACTGGTTATTATGGCCATAAGCCAGTAAAGCACTGCTGGCTTTTGCCTTTCTCTGAAACAACGGAACTGGCATCCCCGTGTTGAAAGCTTCCCAAATCACCTTCTCCAACATCTGTACAGGTCTGATGTGCTGAATGCTCCCCCTTGCTCCTGCTTGGGTGCGGGTGATTTACGGTTTCCTACCATCCCAGCGCACTCTCCATTCCATTCCCCTCTGCTGATGCCCCCAAACCCATCCAATGGCAGCACCTGGGTGGGATGGGAATGTTTCTTTCCAAACAGTTCCTCCTCACAGATACGCTCTGTGCATACGTGTCTGGCGAGGAGCTCAGCCATTTATTTTTCCTCTCGGTAGGCATGTTTGGAGCTGTGGGTGGCCTCTCCTGTTTAAAATAAAGAAGCCAGGAGGAAGCTTTGTTCTTTGCAGGCTGGAAAACAGAGCATCTGTCCTGTACTATGCAGGATAAGAAAATGTCAAAGCTTGGTCTGCTAGACAGCTCCCCACCTTAATTATTTTTATTATCTTTTTTTTTTTTTTCTTGGTTTGAAGGAAACGGGAACGCAAGGCAAAAAGGAACAGAAAACAACCTTGTAGAAGGACAGGCTCGATTGCTTCGTTTGAAGAAAATGCTCTGATTCTGGATAGTCAACATACAGGAGCTCCTGTCTCTACAGATGATCATGAGGTCAAAATAGCCCATAGCATCTCACAGCTACTGAATGGTTTTGAGCCATGTTTCATTGTTTGAAGATGCCCGAGCTCTCAGCCCAGATGGGTGATACAGACATACATATCTGCAGGGCCACGAAAGGCAAAATCTGCTTCATCCTTGAGTCACTTTATATTAAAGGAGATCTCTTTAGAGCTCTGCTCAGTTTGCCTCCACTTTCACCTATTTGAGGCATGAATTAGTCTCTTTAATCACGGCTTCCAGCCTCATTAAAAAGATGTGCAGAAGAAGCAGAGCTAGAGCAGGTTTGGTTTTATTTTATTTTTTAAATTCAGGGCCTCCTAATGTATTGCAAAACCATCTTGGCAAACTTGAAGGCACCAAATTCTCTGAAAAATTACTCTAAGCAGCCCAGCCCAGTCCATTAGTCGTGGGCGTACATACAAGGACATTACAACACAAAGCATGAAGGACTAAGTCACCTCATCGATCCTCCCAGCGCAGGACAGGTTGGTTTTCTGCCTTCCCTTTCACCATTCTATAACTTTTAAGCTCATAATAAATATTCCCCCTTCTGCAATGGAAATTTGTCCACTGTAGGGACATTTATGACTTGTCATCGGATGCTGGACCAACGTAAACACATCATGAGCAAGCATGAGCATCTCAACCTTTTCACTCACAATTGTTTCTGACACGGGGAATGACTCTGGGATGTTTCTGGTCCTGCGTGCCACATCCTGACAACATAAGAAACAGGGTGTAGTGCCACTAGCCCTTGATTTACATAGTGTTCATTATATCACTGCTTAACTCAGCTCCCTGTATCCAGTGCAAACCCCATTTTTCTCTCAGAAACTTGGCTAAGGAATGGTAGGAGATGCTTCATTATTGCATGTCTTTAAGTGGAAGAAGAGTCTATTTTTAAACTGGCATTTTGCAGGTCGTTAATCCACAACCTGGATGTGAGCCTTTAGCTATTGACCTCCCCGGTGACCAAGTTATTTACTGCATATGACAAGTGGCTATTTTTCATAGCTGTTTTCAGAGGACATTGCACATTTTAGAGACATTATGGAGAATTGTATCAGCGTTCATGATACCCAGTGGCTTGTATCCTTAATCCACCCTGAAAGATATACAGGGCACTTTAACAGTGACTCATGCCAGTGTAATAGAATGATTATGTAATGTCCTTAACATGTGATGCATATTACTCTTATTATTTCTTGGATACCTCAGTCTAATAGCTCCACATGGTATTAATATTGAGCAATTATCCAAGAGTATTTGAGCTGCATAACATGCACAGAAAAAATCTGCAAGAATCTTATTGATACAGTTCCCATCTCAAGTCCATATCCATGATCAGCACTAACAACCGGGCAGAACTCAGCTTTTTTAGGATCAGCTTGAAAATTAGATATAAAAGAAAGTATTAATTGCACATGTTAAGTATGTCCTGCAGCAAACGAACATGGTTTCATTAAATCACTTTGGAATAAAAAGCGAGTTTCTGGCAGTACTGATAATTGTTACTAACAGCTAGAAAAGGGGGAATGCTGCTCTGCATGGACATTGAAATTACTGTGTAGGGTCAGAGCAGTAATCCCACCAGCCCAGTACCTGGTCCCTCAGAGCAGGCATTTGGGGAGGGGGCAGAGGAAGAACTGGAAGCAGGGAGATAAGGAATAACCAGCGCAAGATTAAATTTCCAGTAAAAAAAAAAAACCAAAACATGAGGAAATTTATGCACACAAATGTTAGTCCCAAGATCAATTCTCCCTCATTTTTCACATGTCTTCAATTATGCCTTTTACATCTCCACGTCTTACACAGACCCAGGACAGCTTTACTAGTGTTGTGATAAACCACCACACTACACAAATGGCACTTCACTGCCTATCTCAAGCCAGCGAATTAAAGAGGATGTGACGATGATGAACAGAAGGTCCCCCCAAAATGATAGCTCAGCCTAAATTTCCATGGCTTAATCTGTGTATGGATTAACAGGGAAGAGCTCCATGGTGGTGTTGTTTTAGTGGCTGGAGTATGCCATAAAGTAAACCCCAGAAGTTCAAAGTGTCTAGATGTTTACGGGAATCCCACCACCCGAGAACTGGCAGGAGCATCCCGGATTACTCATCTGCATTAACTCTTTGGATAAACATTTTCCTGTTGAGTGTAAGGTCGAGCTGCACATTCCCTGACAAAGACCCACGTTCGAAAATAAACACAACGTACATCTGAATTATGGGCTTTTTTCATACCAAAAAAAAAAAAGCTCTATTTACACAAGGGTAGCTCATCATGACATGTTCATTTTCCAAACTAGCAAGCTCTCCTCCTGTGAAGGGATCTGCAAGGAATAATTACTGTGGAACAGCAATCTCAATATTAACGAGCGACAGCCCTTCAAGAAGCCAGGGATGTTAAGCAGAGATGTGAGTTTGAGGATGGCTTTCTACCTCCTGCTCTGCAGAGAGCTGGGAAGGCAGAGGAGCTGGCAGCCACGCTGGGTTTGCTGCAGTGCTGCTTCTGCGAGCTGGACTGGGAAAGCCATCTAATGCTCTAACAGCAGAAACACCTACATCTCCCACATACACCATAATAAATTATTGGCATCGATTGAATTTCCATGATGTCATGTTAAGTGTGAAGGAAAATAGACTGCAGCTCAATGGAGGATGGGGAGAGTGGAGCAAAAACATGGGAAGGCACAGTCAGTTTGGGGTTTGCTGTGGTGGGGTTTTTTTTTTCTGTTTTGCTTTCCCCAAAAAGGCAGTGGAACATTTAAAAGAAGTGAAACAGAAACTCACAAGTGATTCAAGAGCAGCCCTGCAAGCCCACCACCTTTTATACTCTAATTGGGTGCAGCCAGCAGTGAAGGCTGAAGCCAGGTAAGGGTGCTTTTATGGTGAAAAATATTCACAGCAAAAGAAGTATCAGGGTGTTTCTATTTCTAGCCTGCAAACTGCATTTAAAACCAACTCATCAATAATAAGTTATAAAGCAAATCTGAAGTCGGAAAGATCAGCAAATTACACTTGCAATGCAGCACACTTAAATCTTTTCATGCCTGTGCTGGTTTTGTGTTGTCGTTTTTTGCACCTAAGCAGCTGTGCACTTGTGTCTGGAAGAGGTCAGGCCCCAGCTGAAGAGGACTCCCCTTCTCCATGGCTCAGTTTCCACACCGGCAAGAAACAAACCCAGCAACGTGCATCCCTCTCCACATCCCTGCATGCTTTACATGAACCGCCTGACCTCCAGCAGACAGCCAAGAGTTTCTAAAGCAGCAACTCATTGGTGGTATCAGACCCAAGACGCATTAAAAGAAAAACTGACACTTAAGGGGTGGATGTTGTTAAAAATTTGGCAAGACATCATTAAATCTCTCATCTTTGGCACCGTGCTGAAAATGATTAGCATCTCAAATACTGGTCACACCGCCTTCTTCTGGGCAAGACAGGTTTAAAATTAAAAAGAAACTCAAGTAGGCTATTTTTTTTTTCAGTTGTATCTTGCTTTTGCAGCTAATAAGTATTATGTTTAACCTTCAGCTAAAAATGAGTTGACAGATAGGCCAGCAAGGCCAACTAAGCTTTTTTTGGTATTGATTTAAAGCAGAGAAGCCACATTTGGTAGTTTATCAATTCCAGTGGAAACCAAGGATCATGGAACTAAAAGGTATCAATCACCGTGGATTAGAGAACCCAAGGCTCTAATTAATTTCCCTGCCCAGTTTCATTATCTTCTCAAATTTTCCTGTCATTTCTTTGAGACTATCCTTGTACATTTTGCATTTAAAGCTGAAAGAAGGCCCTTAGAAGATGGCAGGAGTCCTGTACTTTTCTCGTAATGAATTCTCAAGTTACACCAGGTTTTCCTATGCCAAACAAACTGAAGCCACACACAATTATACTTCGGCTGCCCTGAATGGACATTCTTCAGCAGGATCTCCTATTTTTAATTCAGCTACTGCAATAACCTGGGTAAGGATTCTGGGCTTTACAGCTCCTTGTTATTTTGTATAAAAATAAAACATTAGGAACAACTGCAGTGTAAACACACACACGGTACATTACTCATGCAAATAGTAATTTGGGGTTTGTTCTAATTGGGAATATAAGAGTTTAGGTGCTCTGGAAGTGCTGGCTCTCCAAGCCAGCCTGAGCAGCTTTTGCTGGTGTTGCTCACACCCCAGCTTCCCCCCAGGAAGCCCCGTTCCCTTGAGGTTCTCAAATGCATCATAAGCAAAGGTGATAGAGTTTGGCACATGGAGAAGAGTGCTTTTTCATTTTCCTCTCATGCAGAATAATAAAAAAAATAATAATAATTTGTCAGCCTAAGAAATGCAGACTGGGAAGCTGAATTTCTTCTCTTTTATTTGCAGGGCAAATGGGGGCAGTTATTCCCTTCTGCCCAGGCAGCTGCTGCTCCAACAAGAACTGAGGAGCTCTAGTGGGTGATGGGGCTGAAGCAGTTGTCATCCATTACCCCCATCCAAAGATGACCTCAGTGAATTAGAAGAATTTGGTTTTCCAAGTTTCTAAAGAGAATAGCACTTCGATTTTCCTTACAGGGTCCCCATAGTCATGCAAGCATGAGATGAGCCACATCTTTTAGGGTCAGTACATGCCCTGAGCAGTCTCATGGCAGATGCTGAGGTGAACATCTATTCAAACCATAAGCAGCCACCTACTTAACAGTGAATGGGTTGGACTATTCAGCCCCAGATGGAGATAGATCTTCCACTACACCACCAACCCCCCTAAAAGCAGACCATTTATTTTGGTTAAAACCCCTGGGATTCTAGATCATGACAAAATGAAGTTTCCCCTCCCATTTACCCCCAATTCAGGTCACATTTTCAAGCTTCTTTCTACAACTACCAGAACTAAAACTGAGCTTCTCATCTTAACACTTGAACAC
>JANHFX010011468.1:0-15022 GCA_027560015.1 Chloroceryle amazona
GCGGGGCTCGGTCCCGGCTCTGCGCAGCCCTCCTGGGCGGGGCGCCGCTCCGCGGCCCCGCTGTCCGCGGCGAAGGGCGAGCCCCGGCGCCGCCTCGTCGCCCTTTGCCCGTCCCCGTGCCGTCTCGCCGCGGCCCTCCGAAGCCTCCCGGGGAGGGGAAGAGGCGAGGGCAGCCTGTTGGGGGGGGCTGGGCTAGGGCGAGGACAACCCCAGACTGGAGCTTGACCGTCGCGCCTCTCCCTCCCCTCCCCGAGGCTTCCGCGCGCGGCCTTAGCCCCCCGGGTGGGGGGTGGGGGTGCGGCCGTGCTTCCCCCAGCCCCACAGCTGCTGACTCCCATCACCCCGCGACTCGCTCCTCTCGGATGTCGCTGGCGTCTGTCCTGGTGTGTTTGGGTTAAGGTGGTACGTCCTGCGTATACCCGGATTTATTTTGGTTGGGGCAGGCGGCCCTGTCGCTGTTCCTTATTTCTACTCGTTGGGTGGGGTTTTTCCTTCTAACCTGCGAGGTTTACCGATTCTTTCTTTCTTCAGTGCTGCAATTGATTAAGTGTAAAAAGCACAGCCATGTACCACTGGGTGAACTTAGGTTTGCTCGTTGTGGAGGGGGGAGTAGAGATGGTGTGTATTTTCCAAATAAACTTGCACAACAGCAAAGAAAAGAAGGATTTTGTTTATAGTTTTCCTGCAAGCCGTGTGTATGAATTGAAAAACTTGAGTTGGGCATTCTTCCTAAGTGAAACTACCAATGCCAGTCATCAGCAAGGTGGAATTGGGAAAGTGCTGTAGTAGCATGAGCTGCATCCACAACTGTCACAGAAAAACAAGATGGTGAAAAAAACCCATATTTCTGTAGGACAGTTTCCTGTTTTTAGAACGGAATTGTATAAGTAGAAATACAGTCATTGAGGAGAGGCAATGTGATGCTTCACATTTCTGTGCTGGATGAGGCAGTATTCACCTAGTCACTCTTTATTTCTACACTCTGTGGTACTATAAATACACACACACCCCCCCCTCCCATAGTCCATGGTGTCCACTTGTGACCCAAGACATCCGACAGAACATTTAGCCCACAGCTTACTCCTTACTGTATATCTTTTCTCAGGGACACTTGTTTGAGGGTAGTCTTAAAGGTCTGTGACATGTTTGACTGCTTCTGGCTGTAGTTGTACCTTCAGAGATGTTGCAGACCCTCTCTTATCACAGAACAAAGTATTTTCATGTGGTGTTGGTCAGCTGTGTATGTGCATGATGATGTAAGGGACATAACTGACATCACCCAGTGGGGTGTTCTGTCCTCAGCTGCTTCTGCAATTCATGCAGGCTGTGCTAGCTGAGTATTGAGTGCTGCTTGCTAAGTCTGTTGCATTGTTCAAGATCAAGATGCTTATTTACAGACAGGAGTTTTCAGTAGACAAACTAACTGGTTTTAACTTTTCCCCTCAATTCTTTATTAGTATTTCTGGCTTTTTTCCTAGTTGTATTTTCTTACGAAATGTTGTCTTGAAGGGAACAAATCTGGTGGGAGTTCTGGAATCCTTAATAGCCATAGCCCAGGCTGGGTTGTGGGGTAGGAGGGGAGATTGGTTTTTGGTTTGTGGTGTTGCTTTGTTGTTTGGGGGTGGTTTTAAGTCTACTTTTATTCTTCTGATCAAGTTGGGGTTTTTAACATCTGAAAGCAAAGCCCTAAGCAACGTGTGTAACTCTGAAGTTGACTGCTTTGGGGGAAAAGGAGTTGGACCAAATGACTTTCTGAAGTACCTTTCAGTATGAATTATTTCATTATTGTATTCTGTTATTAGAGTTGTAGAAGGAAGAGGGGCACAGAGAACCAAATCCAAACAACCTCACTGATACCGTATCATGCAGTTAAATGATTGGTGTGCAAAAATAATTACAGAATGATTAAAGTTAATGTTCTAGTCCAGTGGACACTGGCTTTCATCTATAATGTAAAATCTAAATATTTATAGTGGTAAGATTAGTTTGCTTGTTCCCTGTGCTGATACTTAATTTTCATTTTGATTTATACTCTAGTCATTGTATTATGCACGTAAAGTTTGCACAGCCTGTGAAATTGCTGGAGTTTCCTTATGGGTTATGAAGGAAAGTGATCCCCCTGAAGAAAGTAACCTGTGTCTGATGTTTGGGTCAAAAATCCCTGAAAAATCCCATCACCTCTGGCTTAAATTGAGGAGCTTAACTGTGTTTAAGGAACATAAGGTGTCAAATCTTTAGCTTGTACACATTTGCTCTGCAGGCAGATGAAGTGTGAGTCTCAAGTGGTGGTGCTGCAGCTGGCAGGGGTGTGTGTGCGCCCCATTCCTGCTTCAGCAGCCATCCAGGCTTAAGCAGTTTTAATAGTAAGCATTGCTAACGTGAGTTATTTTGGCTCATAGAAGTCAGGGAACTCTCATGCGAGTATCCCAGACCTGTGAGGGTATTAACATCCATCCATCCATTCACTGTGAGGAGCAGTAAGCAGCTGGCGTGGGTGCGGGGGCCGCAGGCTCTGGCTGGCACAGCTGTCTGTGAGTTTTTTGTCACGCACAGGCTGCAGCATGCAACCCACCAGTGACCATCAGGGAAAACTAAACAATACCGAAGTTACTTTCTTGTGAACTTCTTGTATTTTTTTTTCCTTAGTGCTGTTTCAGGCTGCTTTTAGCACTTTAAACTTGTGCCTGTACATTACTGGCATAAGGAAGGCTGCTGCAGAACAGAATCTCACCAGTGTGAGAATGATGGATAAAACTGCAAAGGTACAGTTAATCAAATTCTTACTCTTGTGTATGCAGACCTGTCCACATTACCCTTCAGTCAGCAGCTTTTGATTCCAGAGATTACTGCATTAGATAGTACTCGCCAAACTCTTACAGCAATAAAGGACTGTTCTGAAGAATCAAACTCTTTCATTTCCAATTCTCTGAGACTGGAAGTTTGCTTGTGCATTCTGAATGAGCCCCACGTATTTTATGATGTAGTGCTGCAGATTTTTTTAAGGCTGTATGTGCCTTCCTCAGAATTGTGGTCTAAGAACTGCCTTCTTGTTTCAATATTTAGATTAATTTTGTTGGTTTGGCCTTCTCTGAAAGGCTGTTCAAATTTGTTTAACTTAAATTACTTTTGTTCAACTTGATAGTAAAGCAGGCTAGGCTAAGCTGAATGTTTGACTTTGTAGGAAATTAAACAAGAAACTTGGGAAACATAAATGACCAAATCTTCTGCTATTGTCATATTAGCTATGACTAATGGTTATTTCATTTCAAATAAATTGAGGTTGCTCTTTATAGCTTGGCAGTAACTTTATGGTGTGAAAGCTGTCCTTTTTGTTTTGGGAATATGCTTCCTTGAAGTATTAACACAGCAGAGTAAGTGTCAATATGACTAATGCTTTCACACTTGACTGACTTAATCTGAATATTTTTTCAAGAGTGTTTTACATATGTATTTATAGGGAATTTTTAAACAAACAAAGTCAACTCACAACAAAACAAACAAAAAAAACCAAAACATGCACACCCTCTAACAAAATCTAATCCTGTGGAATTGATAGATTAAAAAAATAAAAATAAAAAGCCCAAACAAATCCCAAAACAACAGCAACAACAAAAAAACCACCACAAAACAAGAAAAACCTGAGAAGAGGTAGATAATGATATTTATTAGGGGATATTTTTATCTGAAACAATGCCAATGCTGATTTACTGGAAGAATGTGTGTGAAACTTGGGGATTTTTTTTTTCTGATGAAAGGTTCTGTTTATATGAACATGTGCAAGCTGTAAGAGGAGAGGTAGTACTCGTACTGTTGAATAGGCTTGCGTGTCCTTTCCATAGTGCACCTTCATGTGTCAGCTCCCGCATCTGCGGCTGTAGTTCAGGGAGTACTCCAGGCGGTCATCTCGCACCACACCTATATGAGCAATGATGGTGTTATACATAAGCTGATGTAACAATATGGGCTTTTTCAGAAAGAAATGGTCTTATTTCTGCTTCTGCCTGCTTTACTTGTGTTACATGTAAGAATTGCTAGTTGCAGGGTGATTAAATTCAGATGAGCTTACCTTACAGCTATACAAGCAGGAGGTCAAATGCATAGGGGGACAAAACTGTCAGCCAGGAGCGGGACTACCAGGGGCTACCTCTCTGAAATGTATACAACAGTGGCTGTTAGTTCCTCTCAATGTGTTCAGAAAGAAGGGGTTTCACTCACTATGCTGTGTTAGTGTAATCTGTGCGTGCCAGCTAGGAGAATGGACCTGTCTGAACCTAATCCAGCAAAGGGAGAAATCTTCAGTCAGATGAAGATGAATTTCCTGGTTCATTGTGCAGCTTCAGCTCTGCTGCATGGAACCAGTTTGGGTTTTTTCTTATGCCAGTGCAGCGCTTTGCAAGCTTCAGGTGGATATGCAGGCAATGGCTAACATTACACAGGGCAGCTTGATCTCATTACATGGCTGTCTCCTTACCTAGCTCCAACGTGTAGCCAGTGCTCATGTGAGTGGACTCTGCTGTCAGACAGCCCCCTTGCCTTTCCTCCTTCCTTTCCCCCCTTGTTTGTGGGGCTGGTGAGCTGAATCAGCCCTAGCTGTTCAGGCAGGTTCTAGAGATGGCATGATGAAAGCAACAGGAGCCCTGGGCTAAAAGTGAGACTGGCTTTTTGGTAGCCCAAATTATAAGAATAAGTCAGTTAGTTTTCAGTCTCCTGAACATTTATCCTAGCAATTCTGATTTCTCCTGCCGCTGTTACACTCGCTTGCATGAAAAGGCAGAGAGCAATGAGTCTAAATTTTTTGCACAGGCATGCTTGCGAATGCATCAGTTTCTCTATTGCCGTGTGCCTTTTAATTATTGCCATATGCTTTTACAAGCATCTCATCTTCCCTTGCTTGCCTGCAGATTTAACTGCTTCAGTTTCCTGTTATCTATCTGTTAAATATGTGGTCTCTGTATCTTGCTGTGATGCAAATTTAATAATCAGTATCTAACTGGATGTCAAGAGTCACATAAATATTCCTTCATTCATTGATAAAGAGAACGTTAGTCCTTTTAAGTCTGCCAACTGTTCTACCGTCCTGAGCAATATGGTTTATAGAATGATAATCCTAGAATAGCTCATTTAGCTTGCTGTGTTCATAGAGCTTTTCTTGTACGAGGCATTGAGCAAAGAGCATCATTTGTTCCACAAATGGGTTTGGATGCCTTGGCTGAATTTATTCTCTACAAAGCATTGGAGAACACTGTTCTGAAGTATAAACAAACCTTAGTGCTTTGAAAAAGTAACAGAACGCGCTAACTCTGGCACTTTTAATCATAGAGGGATTTTAAAGTGCTTTTTATTTTATCTGTAATTATTTATGAAACAAGTTTGGGACAGGTTATGCTGAACTCTTAATTAGTACACGATGAGCTTGAGAATGGAAATGAGGACTAGTTTCCATTTTAAGGTACAGAGCAGCTGTAACCCTGTGTGATGACCTGGGCTGAAATAGCATATCCTTAGTTTATTTTCTGAAATCTGTTGAAATCATTTACTACTGAAGCAGTATGACTAGAGAGAGAGATTAAGACAGTTTCTTCTGAGGGGGAGTTAGTTTCCAGCTAGCTTTCCATCGTATTAACCTTTTGAGCTTTTCTAACAAGTCACGTTGATCTTCCTGTTATATGTCTTTACTGTAATACAAGAACAGAAAGTTGAGTTCACAGCAGCTTCTGAGGTACAGTCACATTAACTAACTATGGCTGCAGAAGTATCTAGAAAATTCTTAGGTAACTTTGTTTAGATACACATCCAGTCTTCTACAGGTGCATTTAATCTAGGGAAGACCCTTATGTTAAGACATTTCCTACATATACATAGGCATTGCTAGAATCATTATGCATTCCATAAATACACAGAATCAACCTGGTTTGGCAGCAGCAGCAGGGGAAGTTAAACTACTCAGATTTTACAAGTACCATTTTCTTTTGTACCTGTAAAACTATACTAGCCACAGTTATGACTTTTTTTATTATTTTAATTTTTAAAGTAAACTGAAGATCTGTGAGGTGAACAGAATTTTCTTGTGTTGTATCTCCACACCAATGTGGTTAGTTCTTACTCATTTAAAGGGTGTTAAATCAGAATCAAGGTGCTTGATAGCAGGGCAGCTATACCAACGGTGCAGTGAAAAAGAGATGTTGCCACATACATCAGATTGGAGAATCCAAGCACAAAGAAAGATTCTTTCTGCTACTGCTTTTAAAGTCCTTGTCTACACTGCTATACTACTTGGAAATACTATTAGTAGGAATTTTCTACTGGGACAATTAAAGTTGTATAACTTTCATCCCCGGAGAAGGGTGTGAGTTAAACCTTGATGTCTTCTGGGTATAACTGTACTAGAGGAGAGGCTAGTGCCTCTCATTGCTGATACTGGTTGTTCTCAGGGGAACATTTCCTAACCCATTTCAGTTGAAGTAAGCCAAAACCAATTTAAAAGTCTTTCCTAAGTTATTTTGAAAACTCTGGCATATGAAAACTGAGGAAGTAAAGAAGAGTGGGTGAGTTAGTGCAAGCTAAGGAAAGTTCTCCACTGACACAATACCTTATGCAGTGTCAATACCTTATGTAGTGTTTATCTAAAATAGCAAAGGAAAACCACCACTGTCAGTGATGTTCAGTTCAACGCTAACAAGTTCATGCTAGCTGATGATAGTGATGTATTTAATTCTGACTTGCTGGAAGAAGGTGGCTCACTAACTCGTTTACTAGACACATGAACAGTGCTTACATAGGGTTTACATACATGCGTTTCATTTGAGCCTGAAGATTGGAGAGAGATGCAATAAATGCATTGTAACTAATAGAGGAAGTTTAATGCCTGTCTTTTGTCAAAATGCCTGCCTTTAGATGCTGCTTCTAATAAATTGGGTTGGGAGACTGGTTCTGAAGAGAGCTATACAATGGATATAATAATATACGGTTATATAACTGAGTTTCTTTTTCTAAGGTTTTTGAAAAGGCTTATTTTTATTTAATTATGTGGAAAGTAATACTGGCAAGCTCTCAAGAAATAACTTTGAAAACAAATGTAGTGATTCTACTTGTAAAGCAGGTCTAATCAGTATAAATACAGATGCTAATACTTGTGTTACTCTGTACCCAGAGCAACAGAAGGGGAGCCTTACTGTATTGGGTATCTTGCAAGAAGGTGATTTTGCCCTGGCCCCAGAAATTTACCACAAATCAGAAGACACACAAATGGATCATCCCAGACTGAGGCAATACAAGGGTACAGAAGTAGAATATATTGGACAGTTGGAGAGGTAGACTGTTGATTAGATCACTGCATGTGGTCAGTTTTGACATTGTTGCCAGCAGTACTGCTCCTTTAAGACAAACTGAAGGAAGGTTATGTATTTGTTTTGTAGAGTTGTAGAAAGAGTGTTTCCAAAAGGGAAACCAGTAGAGCAGTTACACAATAATTGCTACAAGCAACTATGGTCTCCCTGGTTGAAACAGTGAATAAAGAAAACTTTTGCAGGAGTATTCAATGTGAGATATAAATAAGGTAAAATTTAACAGGGCAACATTTGTAAACAAATTAGTGCTTGATGTATTGGCAGGAGCCTTGACTTTACTTCCCTATCTTGGAGTAATAATGGTACATATTGTTGCAGTTTTTTTAATTGTGCACCATTATAAAGATCATCTTAAAATTAATGTGCAGGGGGTTTTTTTCTGTTATATTTTCATGTGTCTCTTGGAATTCCAGCACTTATCCTTTCATTGGTTTAGGTAACTCTAGAAAGCAAATATATGATTTGCGGTCTTTAGCATCTGGATAAAGTTTGATATATTTTGATTTGAAAGGAGAGCAAGGCATGCTTAAGCAAGAAGGCATCAATTACTTGACTCCATCTACTTCTTTCCTATACTAGCAATAAAAAACATCATACGTTGCCTGATGTGTGCTTTCAAGGTGTGTGGCATGGTGATTTAAGTATCATTGTTTCAAGTACTGCATTTGTCAATGCCATTTTGTTTAGGGATCGCTAAGTTATATAAAGCAGCAACACATAAAAGAACCCGCTACTGAATGTTTATGCAACTTGAAAGTGTCAAAATATAAAATGGTATGTAATTAATCCATAAATTCTTGTCAATAATAGTCTAATTTTGCATTATAAAAACAAAACAACAACACAAGTGCCACAAAACCAAGGGAATAATCCTGTAAAATTGATCACCTTTTCATTGTATTTAATTACAAGTTACGCTGGTTACAAAAGGTGTACATGACGTTTTGCAGCAGCCTGAGCCAGAGCCTCGCTTGGGCCATGTTGGGTGAAGGAGGGAGAAACATTGATTAGCCTTTATTTTAGGATGTGGTTGACTTGTAACATTTGCAAGTGTCAGAGACACTAATCATTCACATTTTTTTCTTAAAGTCCATGGAAATTCCAGCTCCTCAGGCCAAAATTAAGAGTACACTCTTTAAGAGATCTGATACCTAATCAAGGACCTCAGTGCAACTCCTGACAGTAAGTAGTCCTAGCTGTCATCCCACCTATAATCTACAGATGCCCAAGGTGCTGTTGAGCCAGTTCCTGAGCGGTACTCTTCACTGTAAGGCATTTTAGCACAAACGGTAAAGACAGGATACACTATTCTCTGGTGATTCAACAGCCAGTTCAGAAATAGCTCATCCATATGTACACTTAAGGGAGGAGATGAGATTGAGAATTAATTCAGTAGGGCATTCCAAGATGTACTGCCTCTGGTTAGAAGCACTGTATTAAAGTCTGACCAGTGTTTCAGATCAGTCAGCTGCTGCTGAGAATTTGCATCAGTGTCTCACCGGCAAGAGCTGTAGTGGGAGGACTGCTAAGGATTATTAAGTTGCTAGTTGTTCTTTTGTATGCAACAGAATTTCACTTGCTGACACGAAAACAGCAAGAGATCATATCCACGTATGTTCTCCGTATAACTTCCTAGATCAGGCCTGATGTGCATTGGTCTTAAGAAGTAAAAAAAAAAAATCACTAGAGGAATATATTGGCATTTACCCATTTTAAGCAGATTTAGTTTTGTTTACAGGCTTGTTTCACTGCACAAGTTTAAAATGCAATGTTGCAACAGTGTAAATGCACCAGTACATTTTATGCTAATAACAGGACTGTTTCTAACTTAACTCCGAGCTTTTAAAGGTAGCAAATTTATGAGTCCAAGCAATTAAAGTTTCACAGCTTCACCATAAATGGGTTGATCATTATTTATAACTGAAGAACTTTACACCTCTGCCATATATCCTCAAAAACATGGAATTACAAGCTCAATGCCTTTGGAAACTGAATTCATGATGAAATAAGTAAGGCTTTACCAGAAGGATGGTGAGTCAAACCAAAAATCTTAGATATTATTAGTAGTAGTAGTATAATTGGTGATGACTTTGAATTACAACGCTTCAACATGAAAATATGAAGAACTAATACCCCCTTCCTCTTGTTCAAGTGATAGGCTTTCTAAAAAGAATCCTGAAGGCTGATTCATGTCACATCAAAAGAAGCCTCAAATTGCCAACTTCTATTGCATACAGAAAAACTTGAGTACATTCTTCCAATGCATCAATTACTGTTCTAAACACAAAATAACTGCTTTCATAGCTCTGTCATAATGTAGCAGTTGTCAGTTGGTAGTGAGTTGAATTATATCTAGGAAACAACTTAGTTATTGTGTTAGTCAAAGAGTTGTTTGGTTTTTTTTAATTGTAAAGGTAAACTGACAAATTCTGTTACTTCAGTTATCCCACTTAAGTCCCAGAAACTGATTTTTATATGTACATATGTATACACACGCTCTTTGTGCAACACTTTCACTGTAATATTTTTCTGCATATAGATTATAACCACATGTCCAAGGTGGTTTGCTTAATATTTTTATTGATTGCCATCATGGTTTTTCAGGGCTGTCTCCTAAGTTATCCAGAGCTAGTGTCTCTACCAGCTTCTCTCCAGAAATTTTCAGTTGCTACTAGAAATACAGTAGAAGCAAGAAGAACACTTAAAGCATGAACATTTGTGTTCAAGCAGCAGTCAGAGCTAAGGAAATACCATCTTAATATTCTGTGCAAACTATTAAAAATGTTCTCTCAATTTTACATAGCAACTGTTGTGGTCCGACCATAGTCGTTGCAGATTGTTACTTATGTGGGTATTTTTCTTTTCCCTTGTGTGATTGCCCCACGTGCTCATGCTCAGATGATTTGGGTAGCTTTGACAGCTGGTTCTGCATTCATGGGCTGAATCTCCATGTGCTTATTCCATGCAGCATGAAGGGGAAGGGCACACTCAGCCAGTTCTCCAGATTCTTCTTCATCATAAGAATTTGATCTTTGTATGCTTGAAGTACTCTGTTTATACAAGTCTAGTTCAAATGAGAGCAGATGGCTTATTTAGATAAAGCCTTAAAAATTCAGGTCTGATGGTCTACACATCTCAGAGTTAGTTTCCTGTGCCTGGAGCATCATAGTTGTGTATTCACTGCTTTACTGCAAGGTAAAACATGTTAGTTTAAATCACTTTCAGGTTTTTAGCTATCTTGTTTTACTAAGAGAGCAGTGAGGGCTGTTACATCTGGTTTAGGACAAGTAACTAGCAAGTGCAAAGTAATTCCTTAAAGCACACAATTTGATTCCGAAGGTCAGCCTTTTTATTTCCTACCAAGACAGCACTGCAGAAGCATGCCTCTGAGCTGCAGGATGACTTCACTAGCAGCACAAAATGGTTGGCTGAGCAATTGAGAAGCTTTTGGCTTGAGCTTTCTGTGTCTCAGTAGGTTTGGGATATATGGGATTCATGCTTCAAGCTCACAGCTGGTGATTTCATGGCTGCAATCATGAATTTATGGAGTTTCAAGATGAGTTTCCATCTTACTTTTTTTCATTTTTTGTTGTTCACTACTTGTAGATAAAAGAATTTTTTTTTTCCCCTAAGATGTACTGTCAGGTGTACTGTGAAGCATTCTGTGGTGGTTGAGACCCTCAGTGATGGACACCTAAGTGTTTGTTACTTTTTTCCAAGGGATGTTTGTGTGGTTTTTTTTTTTGGTGGGGGGCGGAGGTGGGGCAGAGCTGTGCACTTGCAAGTCATTATTTAAATATTTTAGTTGTGGAGAATAATCTCCTTAAAGGTGCTTTGAGTGTACTGGTGACATAAATAGCTGGGTTTGAAAGCTCTTGTGAACATTCTTGGTTCTGAGAATCCCATTTCAAAGAAAATGTTTCAAAGACTTCAGTAGAATTCTTCTGATTGGGGAAGGATAGGGGAGCATCACTGATTTAGGGTATATTAATCTAGTCAGGCTTTCAAAATCCAGTGTAATTTCATTAGGTTTTTATTTAACAGTCATCACCTTTTACAGCTGTTTGTTTCTAAGCAGTTTGTCAAAGGATTTGCTTACTACCGTCCCTTGGATTTTCTTTAATTTTGCTTATTTTGGGGGCATTTAGACTGTATTGCCAGAACCGAGTACCTCCTGGAGGGTGTGGTTGAGTAACATTCTCTTCTGTTCCAAATGCTTTTCTGTCATCTTTAATTTAGGAGTCCCGCAAAAATACTGCATCATCAAGACATTGAACCTCTTTTAGAGAACCTCTTCCACTTCTCTTATAGCAGAGTATACTTAGATTGTTTGTAACCAAAAGAGTAACGGATGCCTTTGCCAAATTCTGGATTTGAGGCAGCTGAGTGTTTTCAATATTTTATTAGGTCAGATAACACTGAATTAATAATCCTCCTAGTTTATCAAGTAAAAATACCTGCTCTCTCTCATAGCCATTTGTCATGCTCGCAGGAGAGAGATCTTGTTACAGCTGAGGGCTATAACCAGTCCAGAATTCTGCCATAACCCATATGAGCTCTTCCCCATACTGTTGGTGAGGATTTGGCAGTATGGCAGACATTGCAAGGATGAGACACTATTTAGTTCTGTGCTGGGTCTTGAAAAGGTAATTAATTATCTGTTAACTGGAGGACTAAAATCTGCTAAGAAGTTGAAATGTCTGTGGTGAAGAGTATTTCTACTAGAAAATAGAAAATTTCTTACCTAGAAATGAGCTCATGTGTGGATCTTTGATAACTGCAGTGCTTTCCTTACATTGTTTATAAATGTAGCTTTGACTGTTAAGTGTCTCAGAAAATAATACCCATGCTAGAAATAGGTAGGGAGGCCATTCTTCTAATTGTAGAGTACAGAAGTCTTATGGACCAGAAATCTATGCTAGGTCACTTCACCATTATTAAGTGTTGCCTGTTCTTTCCTGTGGCTATATATTGCTTTTTTTCATCCTCTATTTCTTGTTTCTCCACCAGTTTCATCTGTAAGTTCCAAAAATAAGTGTGTCTAAGCTCTAAGGCGCATATCAGAACAATTTATAGAGCTGTCGAAAAGTATAGGAGATTTCAGATGGCTTAAGATGATGTAAATTGCTGCTGCTGTGGAAAGGTATGATCTACAGTTCTTCTCCACCACTGGTACAGCACTAGCGTATGTATGGTAATACAGCAAATGCAGGTCATTCCTTAGGCTGAGAACTAACACGGACAAATATAAACCTTTACTGCTGACTGTGAAGTCACAGATGTACCAGTGCTGGCCAAGAGTTAAGTTAGGGGTAGCCCTTTTGGAGACAGGATGTTTTGAATAAGGTGGTAATGAGCCTGCAACATTAAAAAGAAAAGACCTTTCCTCCTTGTTGAGACAGTGGACAAAGTACTTGTGGAGGCGTGGAGAAATGAGATCTCTCCATCTTTCATTTTCTGAGTTTATGGCAAAAATATTAATATGTTGATATGTTAAAGTAATCGTATGATAGAGAACAATAAAGAGAATAATAATTTTGCAGCACCACAGATATGATAAGATTTTTTTTTTATTCCTTCCCATCTGAGTCAATTTCTGTAAAAGTTATTTTCCAGAGTTTGCCTGCTGTGCAAGTTCAGGATCTGACTGCAAGCTTTTACTAGATGAACAATAAATGAAGCTCTTCTTTTCACTGCACCGTATTGTTCATTTCCATGTTCTGCTGAGTTGGTGCCACACAGCTAGTGCAGTAATAATTAGTGTTCACTATTCTTGTTGGAACATGCCAGTTCTGCAGACTGAAACACTAGGAGACTTAGAAAAGCATAAAATAATGTTAAAGTAGCCATAGGCTCTGTTGGTAAATATGACTAAAATTGAGAAGGTCATAATCATACTTTGTTATAAGAAAGATTATAGATGTTGCTTTTCTGATGGGGAAAAAAATGATATTGATGTAGTCTAGCTTCTTTCAGGAAAATAATGTAGAAAATGTCAGAGACAGTGCAGAAAAGATGTTACTTCTGTCTCAAGGCTAACATACAGGGACATGTATTCTTAAAATAATTGGTTTAAACTGCTTCAAATAAGCTTTCATGTGCATAGCTCTTTAAACTAGATACACAGTGAAGTAAAACTTTAAAAGTAGCTGGTTGTTTATTGTGTCCTTGAAAATTTCTGCATAGTAGACCTTTATGGAGGCAGTTGAAAGATTTTTTCACGAAGCAGAAACATCTTCCTCTGAAATAACTCTTTGCAAAGAAGTACATCTCTTTTACCCAAAAGTGTGTCTGTCTTACTAAATAATTCTCTAATTTGCTTGTAAAACATGAAGCTTTTCTTTTTAGCTTTTATGATGGGCTTTTTTTTTGTTTCTCTAATGAACTAGTACTAGTTTCTGGCAATGCATGTGTGAACAGTGCAATATTTTCTTGCTAGTAAGTATTTTATTTAAAAGAAGAAAACAACTGACAGACTATATTGACTCACTTGAAAGTTCTCTTTGAATAGTGATTGTGCTGCAGCTCGGTGTGTGCAGTAGTGGGCTAATAGAGTGCTCCTGCGAGACGGCTGCCATTTACTGGATCTTCTCCAGAGACAAATCTTTCCAACATACACTTCAGTCTCGTATGTTTTATGTGTATGACTGTCATACTTGCTTCGAATTAACTAACAGTGCAGTGTGTTGGTGGGTGATTAAAAGTGGTCTGTGGTGACCAAATATGTCTGTATTCTTCCCTTCCAAGGCCTACAATTCTTGCTTTAGTCAACAGAGATCTCTATTTCCAGTTATAAGAGCAGAATCAGCTTCTAAATCATAGAATCACAGAATGGTTTGGGTTGGAAGGGACCTTAAAAGATCATGTTTCCAACCCCCTGCCCTGGCAGCGACTTCCACTAGACCATGTTGCTTAAGGTCCCATCCAACCTGGATTTGAACGCGTCCAGTGATGGATCATCATCAACTTCTTTGGGCAACCTGTTCCAGTGTCTCTCCACCCTCAGAGTGAAGAATTTCCTCCTTCTTTCCAATCTAAATCTACCCTCTTCTAGTTTCATGCCATTACCCCTCATTCTGTCACTACAGGACTTTGTAAAAAGCGTCTCTCCAGCTTTCTTTTAGACCTCCTTCAGATTCTGGTAGGCTGCAGTAACGTCTTCTCAGAGCCTTCTCTTCTCGAGGCTGAACAATCCCGGCTCCTTCAGCCTGTCCTTGTAGGAGAGGTGTTCCAGCCTGCTAATCATCTTTGAGGCCCTCCTCTGGAGCCACTCCATCAGGTCCATGTCCTTCCTGTGCTAAGGGCTCCAGAACTGGATGCAGTATTCCAGTTGAGGTCTGATCAGAGCAAAGTAGAGCAGCAGAATCACCTCTCTCGATCTGCTGGCCACACTTCTTTTGATGTAGTCCAGGATGTGATTGGCTGCCTGGGCTGCAAGCACACACTGGCTGCTCATGTTCAACTTCTCCTCTACCGGCACCCCAAAGTCCTTTTCTGCAGGGCTGCTCTCTATTGCCCCTTCCCCCAGCCTGTATTGCTCATGGGGATTGTTCTGGCCCAGGTGCAGGACCCTGCACTTGCTCTTGTTGAACCTCATGAGGTTCACCTGTGCCCACCTCTCCAGCTTGTCTAGGTCCTTCTGGATGACATCCCATCCCTCTGGTGTATTGACAGCA
>JANHFX010011469.1:986-20724 GCA_027560015.1 Chloroceryle amazona
GGGCATTGCTGGAACACCCCCCAGCTTGGGATGGAGGTGGGCAGAGTGAGGCTGAGCCACACACCCGGCTGCTTTCCCTTCTGCAGCACCGGTTTTTGGCCGAGCGATGAGTTTGCTGTTTTCATCAGTTCAGAAAAAAATAAGCAATATTTAAAAACCAACAAGATGGGGAGGAAGTTTCAAAGCAACCCTAGGGAGCCCCATGGCAGCTCCTCATCTCTGCCCAGCTCCCCTAACACCCTGTTGTGCCGAGCTCTTCGCCCAGCCGGCTACAGCCACCCACAGCTCGACGAGCCGGTCGCTGGCCACCGCCTCAGCCGCTCAGGACCGGAGCTTGGATTCGCGTTTCCTCAGCCAGCTGTTCGTGTTGACATCGTATTAAAGCCGGAGCTTTCTCCAAGAGGGAAGGCAGGACCGCAGCCAGCTGTGCGCCGGGATCCTGGGATCGGCCGCGGCTCCTGCCCAGCTGCAGCCGTCGGGCCGTAGGGCAGCGATAGATCACAGCGGAGCCGGGCTCGCCGTGAGGCAGCCCAGATTCGTTGGGGTTTTGCTTTCCCTTTTTTTTTTTTGCAGGGCCCAGTTCCAGGAATCAGGTGGTTAAATGAGATGGGGATTTTAGATGGCAAAGGGAAAAGGGCAAGCTGGGCTTCCCCCAACATCGCAGTGTTACAGACCATGCTCAGCGGCTGGGACTCTCCAGCTCCTGGCAGGGAATTGCTGCCAACCCAGGAGAGGTGGGTAAAGAAGGGGGGACAAACATCCCACCCCTCCTTCTCTGCTGACTGCGATGCTTGGATCTGATGCTGTAAAGATAAACCCATCTGGAGAAGGTGTGGAGAGAGGAGAGCTTAGAGACAAACGGGTCCAAGGAGATAGGATACTGAGAAAAGCATTGAGCATCTCTAGCACAAACCTCCTGCTTTTCACGACCAGAATGACAACGGCAGGGCATGCGGGTGCAGACAGGAGTCGAGCAGCTCCCTGCTTGGGCACTGGGTGCTGAGGACACAGGTCACCCAGCTACTGCTGTCCCCTCCACTGTCCCCCCTGGGGCTGCACCCACCACCTGCAAGGACCGTCCTGCACCCACGTGCCTTGGGTTTGCAGCACCGGCTGCAACGGTGCGAGGGCAGATGGATGAGGCCAGAGGAAGCGGTTTTGCAGCACCCATCACAGCCAGCACCATGCTACCAACACATGAGGGAGGGGAGGAAAAGGCTCCCGCAGATCCCTCCTGATCCCCCAGCAACCTGCCTGAGGAGGAGAAGGCTAAAGCTGCCTCCAACGGCAGAATTAACCTCTCTGGAGCAGAATCAGGTCATTATCGAGCGGCCATTCACGGTTCAAGCAGCAAAGCCCAGAGCCTGTCCAGCAGACCCCAGAATTGCCAGGAACAAGCCGCAGACACCACAGCCCCTCGCATCAGCGCGGGCACAGACATGCCGTAAGTGCTACTGTAATATAAATAACTGATCCTAAGGTGCCTCGGGGGCCATAAAGCCCTCGATTGTTACCTCCTTGGGCCAGAGCCCACCTCTTTACTACGTGTTTGTACAAGGACTACTCTAATGGGGCGCTGAGCCGCAATCGGGGTCCTGAAGTGCTATTGTAATACAAATACTAATCAGGCAATAGCTGTTATACAAGCAGCCCCGGCTCAGGGCTGCGCTCCCAAGGCTCGTAAACCAGGCAGGATTCTATTGAAGTCAACAGGAGCTTGGCCCACGCGTGGGGAGCTGGATCAGAGCTGCTCAGCCAACCCTGCGGCTGTGAAATTCCAGTTTAATTCTGCACGTGCGTGTCTGAGTGTTCCTGTGTGTGTGTGTGTGTCTGCGTGTGCACGCGTGAGCGTAGAGACCGCCAGCATCAACTGAGCTCTGAGCCACGTTGTTTGTAGAGCCAGGGAGGGGAGAGCTTTCTTCATTAAAACAGAGTCATGTTTATAAGAGGCGCAATAAAAAGCGCTTGAAATAAGAAATAACAGCAACTATACGAAGGGAAGGGAAACAAGCCTCCAAATTCACATTTCTAATTAATTACCTGCCTGGGAGCTGCTCTCAGTTTTCAGCGACGAAAACATTTTACAGGGAGAAAGTCTGAGAGCAGGGTCTGTGCAGCTTACGAGCGCTGAAACCGCAGCGCTCCGGGAGCGGAGACGCAATAACCCCGCTCTTCGGCACGACAGGGAGAGGCGCGACCGGGTCCAAGGGCTGCCCGAGCCAGACAGACGCAGCTATTGAGCCTGGAAAGAAGTAAAACTTTAACAAGGTCGTAGCTGCGACTCGAGGAAACCCACAGGCTGAATAACGCGTGGCCGTCGCGATACGGCCACGTGCAGAAAGCACCCACGTGGAGTCGGAGCTGCAGAGGTACCGGCGTGAGCGACCAGCAGGGTGGCAACTGGGTTCCATCCTCTGCCCTGCAGCAGGTCAGCTCCAAACCCTGGAGCTGGTGGCATCTCCAGCATCCTCCTCAAAAATCCCACTGGGATCTGAAGAGTGCAGATCCACGGTTCAGCTTCCCAGCATTTCAGGGGACCGGTTTAGTCGCCAGCATGGATTTTCCTTTGACACAAAGTGAAGTGTCTCACTCCTGGAAAGGATTTAACCTTTGGTGTGAGGAGACAGCTCGGATGTGGTCCTCCCGTTCAACGTGGGTGGGTGGGACAGTGTTTCTGCCCAGCAGCCCTCCCAGGTCCTCTGCACGCCCCAAGATGTGTCAGAGGGGGGGACAAGAAAAGAATAATAATAAAAAAAAGCTTTACATTTGATTTTTCCTCCCCCCACAACGTGGGGATTAATTACACACGTTGTCTGGGCACAAACCAACTATCACCAAGCAAAGTCTCACTCCATAAATTTTAAACTGCTAATAATAAGGCTGGACAGGAGTTTTAAAGCTTCAGTAGACAGTTTACAATTAACCTACTCCTGTCAGCTGGAAAATCACCTTACAATGTGATTCCAGTTCACGTCTGACTCACTTTGAGTTAGAAGCTGCTGTTGAAACCCGGTAAAAGTATCGTGCAGAGCCAGGAGGAGAGCCCAAGGGACAGAGTTTCAGCCCAGCCCAGCGCTGAATTTCTCCCAGCACTGGGGCAGATTTTCACCAGGCTGCCAGCCCAGCTCTTGGGAGCTGGAAACCAACCTCCCCACATCTTGAAGCTCTTTGGATTCATCCAGCTAAGTTTGTATCAACTCTGTCTCAACAAACCTTCGAATTTGCAGCTTACAGTGAGGATGAGGGAGAGGAAGATGTGAACTTTGAAGCCCCAAGCTACCAGAGTTGCACAGGGGATGACACCCCAATGCCACCACACCACGGGGCATAGGATGTGCCCACCACGCCAGCCCTGTTGCCTCCTGACTCTCCAGGAGCTTTTTTCCAAGCCGGGAGGTGAAATCCATCAGTAGAAGCCACTATCCCAGTGGTCACCTCCCGACTGAGGCAAGGTAACCAGGCACACGTGGACATCCCTATGGTGAGGAGATGGGTTCCATTCCTATAACTCAGCTGTATCCAGCACCCTCTTCTCCCTCTTTCACCAGCTCCCTTGCAACTTTTTAAAGATAAAAAATATACTACGAAGAAAGAGCCGAGTTTCTTTGGAGTAGAGCACGTGCATTCAGGCAACCTTTAGCATCCAACACGCTCCACATGGAGCCTACAACCTCACAGACCAAGACTTTGGTCCCTTCTCTTTGCCCACAGCCACGAGATGAAGCTTCAAAACGGTCCCATCTAAAATACCTTTAAAACCCACCCCCCAATGGTGAACTGCATTAGTGAGGAGTAAACTGGGGGTGGGGAGACACCCAGTCATTTTCTGTGATTAAAAGGCAAATTTTATTCCTCTAGAAACTTGGAAGCAAATGTGGCGTTGCTATGGTTTCACACCCACTGGCTGGAAATGACAATATTAGCAGGGTGACCTGGTAATTAGAAACTGTGCCCCCAGGTCAGACTGCAGAGAAAATAAAGAGAGATTACGGAGTCCTAAAGACACAGCATAATGCTTCGGGCTCCTGGGCTCCCTACCTTTTATAACCGGCCCATTTAAATGCAGATTATGACTTTCCACCTGGGGCTGCTAATCTGTCTCACAGCCAGATCAAACAATAAGGCATCTCTCCGCACTGTGGGGCCAGGGTGCTTTGGAGCTGGGTATGTCATCAGGTCTGTCAGTCTGTCTATCCCCCTTTTCTCAGGGTAGAACCCAGAGTTTTTCATTCGCAGATTGATTATTTTTCCACCCTGGATGTTTACGTCCTCCGCCTCTAAACCCCAACTATTTAGAGCAAACCAGGCTTTGATTTTCCTCTCGGTGATGTTAAGAGAAGGGGGAGCAATGGAGCTCATTAGCACTGGCACACACTCAGTCCAGAGGGGGGAAGGATCAGACACGGGTACAGGGAAAGCAGGAGGGCAATTGCAAGGAAGCAGGTGGCTCCTCGTGGACCAGCATCCCTACAATGGCACGAGGAAGAGTTGAGGGTCCAAAGTCACTCCCAGCCCAGCAGATCCTACCGGTCTCGGCTAGGTGAGGGTGGGCAGCTGGATGTCATCCCCCAGAGGAGATACCTGCCCTAGCCCCTGGGCCATCCCATCACTCCAGCACCTCCCTGATGGAGATGTGTCACAAGCAGCATCACTGCTGACAGGGTTGGGAGATCACACTTCACACTGAATGACACAGAAAACCAACCCTGTGTGTCAAACAAGGCAAGATACCTTCACATCAAAGCAGGGGACAGCCTCCAGATCCAGCACTTGTTCTGGTCCCCACGAGGAGCCCTTTGGCACAGAGAAATGCCCCCAGAGTCCTATCCTGGCAGAGGAAGCCTGGGCCACCCCTGCCACTCACAGCAGAAGGCTGCTCAGCCCAAGGTCTGAGCCAGGCAAAAGCAGCCGAGGTGTTTCTCAGCTGTGTTTGCTCCTGTGGCAGCTGCTGGTGAGGGCTGGGTGGGGATTGTCCTCACCCAGGACTTGCAGGGCAAACCAGGAGGTTAGAAAAAACCAACATAGTAATCTCCACGAGCTGGATATTAAAAATACATCCCCCATCGTAAGCTTCAGAGCGGGTGATACCAGTACCATTAAAACCAGATGACTCCACCATCCCCAACTGAGAGCAAAAGATTTCAGCTCCTTAGACTCTCACACCTGGCTCTTTAATGCTCTTCGTCTGCACTGAGAGCATTTCAGGGAGGGTTAATAACATCCCCACACACTTCATGGCCTCCAGCCATACGCCTGCCATCTATTTTCTCCCAAGCCAGCCCAGGTGTCAGGTGCTGTGGTCAGCAAGCACCTTCTGCAGCTCTTCAGAGAGCCAGGAATTTTGTCTGCTTTCCTGAAGATGCCAAACATAAGGCTTCAAGAGCCGTGTTGTCCTACCACGAGTCTGTGACAGACCCTGCTGTCCTAGGTCCCCTTCCTCCCTGCCTTAGGTGGGCTGACACTCTCACAGTCACCATCTCTGTCACTTCATAGACCTGGAAACCCAATCTCAGACAGCTCCAGTCAGGACTAGTTTCAAACATTGCCCATAAGTGAGAAAATGGGAAAACGATGCCGAGCAGACCCAGGAGGACACAGCAGAGGACATTACCCTCCTCCCATATCCCACTCATTGCAAAATGCTCTTCACAAACATAGGAAGGAAAAGGCAACGGGGCATCTTGGAAAAGAACCCAACTGCCCTTGGGAAGATCAGCCTCTGAATGCAGCGGGGGGTGAAACTCAACATTTCCAGCTGCCTTTGCTTCAGCAGTAACAGAGCAACTGCTCCTTGTCGCTCTGCTAGAGCAGTAATACAAGGAGGATGAGCAAGTGGTGGAGTGCAAAGCACTGGGGACACAGGAAAAGCAAACTGGATCCCCCAAACCTTCCCACGCACCCCTCTGGCACCCAGGCAAATCTGAGGTCTTCCGTGCCTCGGTTGCCCCCCCTGAGATCCAGCTGCACAGCCCTGCAAGAACAACTCTCATTCAACACTTGGAGACCAGAGGGACCTGATTTTTGGCCAAGATCACTGCAGATACCACAAGCCCTGCAGAAGGGATTTCGGTCACCTTAGTCCTGTGAGCAGCAGGAGCTGCTGAAGCCCAGCACAGGCACATCTCCTACCACGGAAAAAAACCCACCCAGTAAAAAAGCCAAACTGAGCCTTATTAGCTTCATACTTGTCTTCCTCAACCCCTCCCCTGCCTCCCATCCCCTCTCCTCACCCCCAGTCCTCCTCCTTTCCCAAACTGTCATGGTTTATTTTGTTTGGGTGGATTTTCTTTCTCTCCTCTCCCCCTCCCCTCACAAACAGAAGAGTTTTCCCATGGAGACCCAGCCCTGCTCTGTGCCTATTAACATCCTTATGCATAATTAGAGCCCAAGGCATTGTCATGCAAAGCAGCCTCGGATGACAACACTTCAGCCCGGACGACGCAGAAACGCTGCGAGGAAGTTTCTCACACTGGTTTTAGCCAAGGCAAACTGGACTGCGCACGGGTTTGAGATGTTAATTAATTGATGGGTGCTGGGATCTCTTTGCAGCCTCCTCAGCCACCCATGGGCTCCTCCTGCACCCACAGGCTTCACATTTCTGTGTAATACTTCTAGCTCATTAAAATAAATGAAAAACGCCACCCCTGGCAGCCACCAGGGATGGCAGGGATCAAGCAGCATCTCCACCCCATCAGTCTCTGATGGGCTCTGTCCTCGTTGCCCTCAACTGCTCACCCACAGCCAAAAAAAAGCTCAAAAAGCTTTTTTTTTGCTGCTGGGTCAACCTCTTCAGGGTTTTTCTTTGGAGTTTCTACCTAGATGTTGCTGATGTCCCTTAGGAGAGTTCACACAGCGTACTGATGGCTGGTAGAACGGTGGGTGAGCTGGCCCAGGACAACCCAATGGAGAAGACAAGCTTAGTGCTGAGCCCTGCTGAGCCAAATCCCCACCCTCTGCCACCCTCTGGTCCTTAGACAGCAGATGTGAGCTGGTGGGCAGGTGTAAAAGGCACGAGGGCAGAGGAGCCACAACCTCCCAAGGGCCAGAAGAGCTACAAATGAATAGGAGCAGACCTTCAAATACCTTCAGCAGATCCAGGGGAAAACATCCCTATCTGCCTACCCCAGCAAGAGCAGCCACATTCACCGTAAGGCAGAGCAAATGACCAGCTCAGAAAGGGAGAATAAAGGGAAAATTCTAAGCAGGCTCTAAGAAATACCCAAGTCCCATTTTCGGAAGGGATTTAACTTCCCAATGGGCAAAGTCCCACTCACTTGCAGCGTGGAATTTGCACACCGTGTGCAGCATTTGCTTTTGTAGCGTTTCAGAGCCTCCAGTTGGAGGATTTTGCTCTAAGGGGGAATGTTTAGAAGCATTTTACCGCCCCTGAAAACCTTCACCGCAAGTCCACGCCACATCTGCTCCCTCCTGCCCCACACCTGCCTGGCAGGGGTTGCTCTCAGCACTTGGCAGGCCCATGGCTGATGAGTTTTTAAACTCTCTCCATGTCCAGGTTTGCTTTTGGCAGGAGGGGGCTTCACCCCACGGCCGAGCAGCATCAGGACCCTCTTGGACGGTGGATCCAAGAGCCCTCCCTGCCCTGCTTCCACACCTGCAACACACTCAGCTCAGGCACGGGCAGTGAAGCTGATGGAGTCCAGCCCAGGCAATGCCTCCTTCCACCCAGGGACCCTTTGGACCCTGCCTGGACAGCACCCTGTTCTTCTGAGCTCTGCCCTTAGCCCCCATGCACCTTCCCCGCCTGGTTCTCCACCTGCTTCTTTGACACCTAATACAACCCCCCCCCAACAAGAGCTACCCAAAAGCTGAAGCAGCAGCTGAGTGCAGAGCAGTTCTGAGCAGCGCAGGCGAGTAATTGAAATGTGTTGAAACAATTTGGGATGCTTCTGGGAAGGTCAGAGATTAATACACCTGGCAGGTCTGATCCTTCCTCGAAGCAGCACCCTGCAGGTGCTTCCCTCACCCAGCACCAGCTCCTCTGCTCCTCCACCAGCTGACGTGGATTTTGGCACCCGAGTTTTGACGTCTTTTCATATCCCCTGACGCACTTTGCCAACGTTTGCTGTAACGGTCACAAACAGGCTTTGGAGACAGAAATTTTCAGCTAAAACCCAGGGGAAACAGGGGCTGGGGGAAGGGCAGCATCTGCTTTGAACTGCTCCTGGTGATTATTTTTGCCCTCCCTTGCGCTAATGCGAAGGATGGGGTTGCAAGCACCACACGTACACACCAGGGGAGGCTTCCTGACGGAGGGCAGGCAGGAGTGGAGCATCCCAGAGCTTTCCACCCTTTAGCCCACAGGCACAGCCCTGACTCAGGATCCTGCAGCAGCGGGTTGACTCACGGCAGTTGTGGTCTCGGGGGAGGTATTTGGGATGTTGCTGAGGTACCCTGGGTTTAGCCATTAACCTCTGAGCTCCACAATTCGGTTTCACCCTGGGAATTCACCCTCCCTCAAAGCGGAGCCCAGAGCAGCAGCAGCAGTTAGAAGGTGGCTGCAGAAGCAAGCAGGGGTGAGTCAGTGGGAGGAGGACGGGGACGTCTCCCAACCGCAGCCCTGGAAGATGCCAACACCCCACATCTCCAGCTGGCTGACCTCAGTCACAAAATTCATTATTTCAGCCCAAAATACAGCCGAGGGCCACCCTGTGCATCAGTGGGGGTGTTAAAGGGTCTGGTACCGATTAACAGTCCCGCAGGGCTCTGCCTCTAATCTCCCACTGAAGGGGAATAGAGGAGAAGACAGCAGGGAAAGAGTTGAGGGTGGTACAAGCACTTCTGTGTCCCTCCCTGCGTCCTCGCCTGCTCCCACCCACCCTAAAACGAGGGGAGCTCAGCCGAGGGGACACCGTGACCGGCTAATGCTGATTGACTGGTGAATGCCATGGGCCGTGGTGGAGCTGCCTGGTGGGCGCACGCATTGGACACGGTGCTAGAGCAGCAGAGGGATGACGGCTCCAAGTGCAAGATGCAAAAAAAAAATAAAATAAATTAAAAAAAGAGATGGATCCGCTTTGAAGGTGGCATCGTTTTGTTCGGCCATCTCCGGGGGCTTTGTGCTCCGCTCGCCACACGCAGGCAGCCACCGAAACATCCCCCACGCCAGCGGCCCGCAGGAAACCCCCACCGCCGCGGATGCTCGGGGCCGAGGAGGTCAGGAATCGCTCCTGGCTGGAGCTCCCCGGTGTGTTTGCTTTGCCTGCCCTCGGACCCTGCCGCAGCGAGGCGGGCAGAGCCCGCAGCCGGGGCTGACCTGGCCAGTGACCCATAACCGGGCTGGCCAAGCCCCTGATTGCAACCTTCTGGAGAGGGCGGCGGGTTTAATGCGCTCCTCAAGGATGGGGGAGATGCCAAGAGGAGCTGCCAGCAGAGCTTCCCCTGGGGCTGGAGTGGTTGGGTTGACAAGAGCCTCCTGCAAAGCTGGGTGAGGAAGAGCAGAGCAGGGGGCAGCAGGGCACAGCGCCCGGGTGCCAATCTCAGAGCGTTTTCTAGGTGTGAACTGAGCCAACGTGGGCTTTGTCCACGAGATCTTTGTTGTTCTTCCTGCAAGATTTCTTGCCTGGGAAATGATTTTGCAGCACAAGAGCTCACAGGGGTAGATCACACGTGGTCATCCCACCCCAGGACAGAAAGAGGGTGGGAGATAAACTAGAACAAGTCCCCCATACTCCCCCCGTCAGCTTCTCCCTTCACCATTCCTTGTGGAAAGTGAAAACATAACCCAGAGAAATTTAAATGTTCCCTAAAGTTAAGCTTCCAGCACACTTCTGACTTTCAGCAGTTCAGAAAATGACAACTCTTTGTTTAGACTTTCTCCTAATTCATATTTTACACTGGCCTCTCATAATCCATACTCAATCCATCTTTCTTATTTGTTTTCTCTTTCCCCCTCCTTTTTTTTTTTTTTTTTCTTTTAACCTGTTTAATCCTTTTAAGTTCAAGGATTTGAAAAGTAAATACTATAAAAGATGAAAGGTGCGTTGGAGGAAATCAACTTTGATAAGAGGCTTTTATGGCTTGTAAACCTTATTCCGGCCCTTTGGCTTGAAAGGCAACACTAATTTTAAGAGCCTTATGCAAGCCTCACGTTGAGCTTAAAAAAAAAAAAAAAGAGAAAGAAAAAATTATTGTAGCAGCCTAGAAATGATGGGCACCTGGCTAAGGGTCTTCTCAGAGCACGCCCAATGATTGCTCGAGGGTGGACAACCAACAAGAGGACAACTCCAGGCTTTTAGTTTGTTTGCAAGGAGCCAAGCAATAAAAGGGAAAAACAAACCCTAAATTATTATTAGGATTAAGAGCACAGACCTGAATAAATTGCTCCTGGGATACTCTCAACTGCAAGGCTGCAGCAACAAAGCCTTGCACCTCCACCAGACCCCTCCAGAGCGCGGCAGCCAGCGAGCGGCACGTCTCCAGCAGCCCCACGCCGCAACCCCCCTGCTTCTGGACCCCTACCAAGGTGGAAAAATGGCATTCAAAGAGTTAAAGAACCCCAGCTCTGCTTCATGAACAGGCTCAGGACCTGGATGCAGTTAGGTCAGAGCTTGGCAGAGCTGTTCCTGCTCCGGGCGGAAACGTGGAGAGCGGGATTGCGTAAGAGAGTTTGGAAAGGGAGCCGTGGTGTTGGAGAGTGTAAACACACGACTGCATCACTGGTTTGAACACAGGCCCACGAGACTCGGAAGGGAAACGGCCGAGCAGATGGACCCGAGCTCAGACCAGTACCACCAGTACTACCATTACCCCATTCATCAGCGGGTGACGGCAAAGCGGAGTCACTTCCACGTGGGCTCTGAAGGTGACCGGCCACCGCTCGAGGCAAACACCCAACCTCAGGCCAGGCTTTTCCAATTGCTCTCCTCTCCTTTGACAAGCTTGCTCCTGCACAAGGCCCTGGCTGTGAATCGCTCTGAAATGGTTGCTGCTGGGGGCTGAATAATTACAGGGGGAGAGCGAGCGGCTGCAATCATCATTACCTATAATGCTGCTTATACAGACACAAGCTCGGTGCTAATTAGCATCACGTGGGAGGCTCATGCAAAGCATTATTATGAGGGAAATTAGCTGCAATCTAGGAGAGAAATATCTACCAGGCTGGTTCCTCGGGACACTGCTCTTCCTAGAAGGACAGGGAGGGTCAGAGGAGTCCGAGTGTCGCAGCACTGGAGAGAGACCAGGAGGTGAGGGAAAGGCAACGCGGTGAGCACCGGATTATCAGCTTTGAGATGAAGTGCTGGAGACCCTTTGTAGGGGCAAAGTGTTTGGGTGAGTTTAGTGATGCTTACACAGATTTCTATGGTCTCTGGAGCAGGCCAGGAGAAGGTTATTCCCACCACCCTGTACTACCCATGGTGGTGTGCTCTTGGCCACGTGCACAGATGGGCACCTTCCCCGTGCTGTGCACCTTGAATACTGGGTTCCACCCCAGTTTAAGGCTGAGCCAAGTAACTAATAAAAAAGCCCTCCTACAAACAGAATTGGCTCTCACATAGCCCCAGACCTGGAGAAGAGGTCGCTGATCAGCTCCTCTAAAATGTTAGCCTGAATTTGCATCAAGAACTACCACAAAGAGAAGAGGAAATACAAATACTGCTCAGCCCCCACATAGTTTTTCCCCTAAGCTTTGGGTCAGGTCCTGCATGAGTTTTTTGGGGGCTGCCTGGTGCAAGAAGCCACAAAGAAAAGGATTTGTTAGCCGAGCCCAGCGCAGAGCCGAGACCCAGAGCCCTCAATGCGGCAGCTTGGCCACGGTGCCAAGGAAGGACAGGGCAACGAGCTCCAAGGCCCCAGCAGAGGGAAAGGCTTGATGGACCCAAACTAATGGGATCTGTGGGAGTTCTGCACGTAGGCTCTGCTGCTGCTGGGGGCTGCTAATGAGCAGCCCATTCAGCACGAGCAGCCTGAAACCCGGGCTCTCCTTTGCAGGGTAGTGGAGGCACGAGTGGGAAGCCACCAGCAGTTTTAACATAAATATTTTCCAGTCTAAATAAGCAAAATGGATAAAGGGTGTGAGAAAACGTGACAGGCGGAGAACGCGGACTTAAGAGAGCTTAAGGGATTTACCCCAGCCGCCGAGCGGGGACCGAAAGCCGGATTTCTGGATCCCAGATCAGTTTGATCCCAAACCCCCTTCACGCGCCGCTGCCCCGGCCGTCGGGAACCGTTCCAAAGAGAAGGAGAATCCGACTGGGATTCTCATCGAGCCCCTTGCCAAGCACCAAAGCAAATATCATTACCCAGGGGAACTGCACACCCCCTGCTCACCCCAGGGAGGAACAGGGGCTGCGGCAGCTGAAGGTGTTGAGATGCTGGAAGAAATGCTGCTGGGACACACCAGGAACAGGCTCTTGGAGCTCTACCTTGCCCATGGGGCTCTGGTATTTATTCCCCTCGTTATTTTCATTCTTTTCTGTTAACAGAGAAGCTAAAGTGGTGTTTGTAAACACTGCCACGGAGCAGTTTTCACAACTGAAAAATGCTTCCAGCGGATCTCAACAGCAGAAACTGGTTTCACTGCCAACCTTACACCTCCTGCAGATCTGCAAAGCCATGATGAAGCATTTTGTTCGTATGCTGGACCGAAGCAGCACAGTGGGCTAGAAATTAGAAATCAGCTCAGCTTTTTTCCATTATCCCGGCTGAAAAAAATGCCAGTAAATAATAACAATAATCAAAATAATCAGGGGAAAAAGGCTAGGGACTTTTCCGTAACCATATGTAGCAGAATTGTCTTGGGAAAGACTTTCTATCTCAAGCCAGATGTCAGGTGTTACACCAAGAATTCTTACCAGACCCAGGCTCAAGTCTCAAGGTTTTGGGGGATTTTTTTTAATGAACCAGCAATAGAGTTAATGTTTCATAGCAGGGCTAAACAATACCCAAGCTTGGGTTGGAAGCTGAAGGTCAGAGCCATGCTCAGGCGGGAAGAGGAGGAGGAGATGAGCCCCATGCCATCTCCAGCACAAGGACTGGGACAGGATGCAGACACTTCACTGCCACTCGCCACATCCCACTTCCAGCCAGATGCAGAAACCCCAGGAGCCATCAAGCCACGCGAAGATGAAGTGGGAGAAATGCAGCCTCCACTCACGGGACACAAAACCTCAACCCTTTAACACTCAAGAACTCTGTCGCCAACACGATGTCTTTGTACCGCAAGCATCATCCCACGGGGACTCCAGCCCACGCCGCAAGAGTCCCCTCTCCCCGCTCAGCGACACCAGCAACCAACTCATGTTCCAGAGGAGGAGAAGCAAACCCAGCAGCTGTTTTGTTAAGCAGCCCCACTCTGCAAATGCAATTTGCTAACAGCCATTACAACGTGCCTGCAACATTTGGCCACCAGACTTGCTCCTTATTTGTTTTTAGAGGACGAGCGATTGCTCAACAGCTGTTGTGTAGGCCTGGTTGGCCAAAAAAATAATAATAATACCCTACCCTAAGCACATCTCCAGGGAGACCAAGTGGTTTTTCCACTTATTTATACACCACCAGTAGCACCAAGGGATTCTGACCAAGATCAGGCCCTTAGCACATCAGCCTCACACGGAGGGAGAGGAGCCACCCAAGCCCCTGGGAAGGCAGGCTGCTGGGCAAGGGGTGAGGAGGAGGAGCAGGATGAGGAAGGGCTGTCCTCCCCAGGCTGGGAGGTGCAGCACAGAGTAGCTGCAGAAGTCACCTGGTGTCATAATGGGTGGCCATGGCTCAGCTGGACGGGTCTGAGTGGCCAAAGGAGGGGAAAGCACTTCCCCAGCTCCAAGGGTTGTTTCCAACACAAAGGAGGATCCCAGAGGAGCAGCAGCCTGTGCCTCCCCGGCTGCGGTCACACTTCCCAGACCCATCCATTCAGCAGCGCAGGAAACCACTGGGGCCAAACCAAGGAATAAGGAGCCCAACAGCCCAGGAATAGCAGCACGGACACTTGGACCACATGTGCATCCTGCACAACGCCTTGGCTGAAACCAGCCCTGTAGTCCAAGAGCTGGTTTGACTCATTGGAGACCTGGAAGGGACCCAACAGCAGGGAAACACACACAAAGTTGTATGAAGGGACAAGCAAAGCCCCTTTGGACTTCACAAGCTCTTCAAATGTTCCATTTCAAATATTGGTGGGGGAAGATCTTAATTAAAACAATTTTTCCTTATACTTGAAGCAGCTGCCGTGCCATTCCTACTTAAAAATTAGGGTGGAGAAACACAGCTGCTTATACACACGTCTTCCAAAGGTCTTCATGGCCCACAGCCCCACCAAGCCAACACTGGTCCCAGGAGCAAAGCCAATTCACCCAACAGACCAGTAACTTTTTGGATAGGAAAGTATCAGAAACAGGTCTCTGGATTTGACATTGTGGCAAGAGAAGACGGCAAGACAAGTACCCTGCTCTGCTGCAAGAGCATCATGTCAAGAGCATCATCCTCCCCAGGTCATCTGCTGAGAAAGGCTGGAGCTGCCTCAGCTGGCCAGGAAGCCTGTCTGCAAGTCACCTCCTCAAGCCTCTGCTTGTCCTTCAGGACTCAGGCAGGTTCGTGCATCTGGCCCCGGTTCCTACCCAGGACACAACACACGGAGCCAGCCTCACGCTCCTGGGCTCACTCTGATGACAGCGTGAGCTGAAGTACCTCCTATCAACACCAACCACAAAAATCATACCAAAAACTTCAAAGATTTTACGAAGGAAATAACGAGCCTTTTCTCCTAAATTAAAATCCTTTCCTTGCCTTTTCCAACACAGCAGGACTTAGGCTGTCCCCAAGTCTGATAAATAAAAAGCTCTTTCATGTCACGAAGGCTTTGTATTTACGTAGGTATCTCGAGCAACCTTTAAAATGTTCCTTTAATTAGCAGAAGTTGCCAAAGCCTGAAGTTACACCCAAGCTTTCTCCAGGTAGATGCCAAATTAGCAGAGGTAACACCAGGCTGGTATTTTACAGTACATCCCAGAGGAGGTGAGTCTCCATAAGCCTACACGGGTCCCCAGCAGGACCTAATGCCGACTATCCAGGGGCGAGAAAGACAGGGATGAGGAGAAAGCAAGCCCATATTGTAGCAATCTTCTCTGCCCAGCCATTAATTGTATCCTGCTGGTGCAGCCCTCTCCAAGTCTGGTCCTAAAGCATGTCAAACACGCTTGCCTCCTCCGAACGCTTGTTAAAGAGGCTTTAACCTCTTCACTCCTGAGCCCCCAAGAAGTCTGTTGAGTTGGAAAGAAGCTGGAGAAGAGGTCTAGGGGAGCGGCACTCAGAGGTCACCAGCCAGCGTGAACCTCAAGTGCCTGACTTCCTTCCAGGAAAAAAAAAAAACCTGGGGAGGGGAAGGGGGCAGATGCCTTTGCCGGGATGAGCACTGGTGGGAACCCACTCCTGCTTCTCAGCTTTGGGAGGATATGGTCCCAGTTGGGGGTCGTCTAAGATGAAAGAGCGTTTGACATTTTCAGACCAAAGGGTCCTATTTTTATTTTATTTTTGAGGGCCACATGCAGTCAAATGCCTTTAATGGTGCTAGAAACAGATGGGCCACCGTTTTCTTTGCTCATATAGGGCGCCGGACATAAAAATACCATTGAAAAATGAGAAGTACAAGCTTTCCCTTTTTCATTTACCGTTTCTGCTCTTTTCTGGCTCCTGGAGACCGGCACCAAACAAGGAAAGTGGCTGGAGTGGTCAGAACTGCCTGAGCCCAAGGTGTCCCCAAGGAAGGAAGGACACCACAGAGGAGTCAGGACACTGGAAATCAAGATGACAAGCTGGGTTCAATTCCCAGTTTAAGACTTTAGCAACGTTTCTCCCCATCTCATGCTTCTCACCCTAAAGGTCCCCGGGGGAGCTGACAGGGCAGAAACACCCACTTGCAACAGCAGCCTTTGAACCAAGTCTACCTCCAGCCAGCCCTGTTAGAAGGGGGAGACTGAATCCTGCTTGCTACTCGAGACTGTTGAGCAAAACCAGTAGCAGCAACAGGTCAAAAAAGCAAAAGCAATTTTCAAACCTTTCCAGCTTCTTGGTTATTGCCTTTTTTCAAAAAAAAAAAAAGTTTTGGGGATTATTTTCCCCCCCTTTTTCCTTTACCAAGACAGCAGAAGGAAAGAAAGGAATGAAGAAATAAAAGGGAAGCCACCTTTCAGATACCCTGGAGACAGCACTGCCCTTGATGACAAGTCACACCTCTCAGCTCAACTTTCTACTTTCAGAGCAGTTCCCATTCTGCGATGACCGATACCAAGGAGGGCTGGAGCCTGCTTTTCTCCTGCCCCACATCTTGCTCTCTCCAGACCAAAAGGGAGATGAACCTCCCCCTGGTGCAGAGCAGTTATGCACTCTTTCTCCTTCCACCACAGCGAGCAGCCACAAGGTTGGAAGGAGCAGCTCCTTGTGCCCTCCCCTGTAAGAAATAAATGCTGAGTAGATGCTGCTCCACAGCATAGGTGAAGACCAACTTCATCCCTGTTCCTTTAGGGAAAAGCCCAAGGCTGAAGAAATACGGTTGCTTTGGACCCTGCTTGGAGGCCTTTGCCTGGTGTTCTCCATTGTGTTGGGCAGTCACGGCACAAAAGAGAAAATACTCATTTTCTGCAGAAGCTGCTGGACCTTTGTGCCCTTCCCTGCCATGGAGACCCCACCAGCTGTGGATGAGGGGCTTGGTGCTCTCTCAAAATACTGCCTGGTCTTCACCAGGAGGTAGCATGGTGTTGGCAAACGGTGACGTTAGAGGCATCACTGAACATCTCGCAAGACTCCCCCCAGTCCTTCAGCCAACCTCACTGTAGCCTCCCACTCTTTCCTGCATGGCTTCTCCTCCATCAACAGCACTAGCATCAATTTTCCAGGCCAGAACCTGCTCTCCTGGCCACGTTTCAGCTGGAACCAACCACCACAAAGGGCCTGTTCAAGCAGCAGCTCCCTGCCAGGTTCAGAGATGGCAAAGTCTGGGTGGGCAACTGGCACAACACCCCAAAAAAACCACCAAAAAACAACCCAAGGATTCATGGTACTATCGTGGTACTATCGTACCACTATCCCCAGAGTCTCCCCAACCCACGCAGCCAAGTGAACCGAACCACACCGTGTTTTAGAGACGTGGACCAATGACCACCAGGGAGTAAGGAAATAAACCTGCCAAGTACCACGGGCTGGAAAAGCTCGGCGGTTTCAGTTGCCTCGACTGACGCTTTGCCAAGGACACCCTTCCCTCAGCGGTATTTCACGCCGAGCTCCAGGTCTGGAAGCCAAACTGGAACCGCCTCAGCTTGCCTGGTTTTGGGGTTGACTGCTCAAGCTTTCCCAAGCTCCTCACAGCTCTGCTGAACAGCTTCCCTGAATTCCCGTAAACGTTTTGGCCAGCCTGGTCTGAATTAAGGGTTTAGAGAAAAAAACCTGAGTGTGGGTGCTGAGGCTCAGAGTTGGCTGTGGATCTACTTTGAGCTAGTCCCGGTGGCCTGCAAAGCTGGAAGACTAAAAAGACCAAAAAAATAAATAAATAAAAAAAGAGAGCTGATGGAGCCAAGCAGGGAGAGATGAATCATGCTGCTTTGGGTAAGTTAGGGATGATGGGTCAGAGAGAAAAAGAAATAAAATTCAATTATATAGTTTAGTACGAGGTCACATCTTTAGCTAAAACCTGACATGTGCTAGCAGAGGGACACCAAAACCCATGATACAATAAATCCCTTTTGGTGACACACTTGGGGGGAAAATAGGAATTGCTCAGAAACTGAGGTCTGGATGATGTGTTACTTCATCTTCAGCCTGAAGCCTACTGGCAGTCTCACCTGGGAAGCCAGACCACCAGAGGCACTGCAGCTCCCAAGCCTTAATAGTCAGGGATACCTTGGGGTGAGCTGCTCCTGCAGGAAACCCACCTCCCTTTGGATGAGGAGAGGTCCAGAGAGAACAAACCCCATCCCACAGCAATGCACAAGCATGGCAGGGCATGGAGGTGCTAGGAGGCATTGGACTGTCCCACCAGCACTAGAATCCCAGACTGGTTTGGGTGGGAAGGGACCTTTCAAGGTCATCTGGTCCAACCCCCCGCAGGGAGCAGGGCCATCTGCAACCAGAGCAGGGTGCTCAGAGCCCTGGCCAACCTCCCCTGCGATGGGGACAGGGATGGGGCATCTACTCCAAGGAGAAGGAAGGGCTGACACCCCCTCCACACCCCCCAGTCTGACAGACACACAGCACAGCCAAATTCACCCTTGACCTAAATTTTTGCCTAATCACTGCAAGGACCTTCGCCTGCCCCACAGCCGTGCCAGGAACCGTCCCACCCCTGGCTACCTGGGATGCTCCCTCCAGATCCAGCCACAGCTCCTGCCCTTCCCCTTTCCCTCCACGGGCAGACCCTCATTTTTTTCCCCCCAGCAGGAGACCGAGGCCCATTAGACAAGGCCTGATTGCTCCTCCTCACCTCCCCCGTGACACAATCGAGTGCGCATACAAGGCAGAACAAAACAGTGACAATTGGTGACAAATGGACTGCACAGCATCCCGTGGCCCCGTCGCCAGGGAGACCCTGGCCAAGCATGGGCGGCCGCGAGTCGGGGGACGGCAGAGGGGACACAGGTGCTGGGAAACCAGTATGGACCCATCTGCTTATTGCAGCCACCGGAGCTGATGAGGGCAGTGGCCATGGGCTCCCCCAGCTCCAGTGTGGCAGAGAGGACTGCAACCCAGCAGGCTAAGCCAGCTCTGCCTCCCCCCTGCTCATCCCCCTTTAATAAGGGTAATTTTCCAGAAGTATTTTCTCAGGTCAGAGCAGGGGTTACACAATAAATAGAGCAGGGGGGGAAAAGGCTTTAACCGTCTCTAGCACTGGCCCTGGGAGTCTCACCGGGCACGTTCCTGTGGCCAAAAACCACAGCTCTGCCCCAGGCACCTGATCGTGAGCCCCGCTTTGCTGGGGCGGCCGCCGAGGCCAAGCGAGGGAGAGTGATGTTCGCTCTCCAGCTCTTTGCTGGCAGAGCCAGAAATTTCTTCCGGGAACATCTTGGAGTGACTCAATGCCTTTTACTTTCAATGCGAGTGATGTAAATGCCCCACGGGCAGCGTGGAAGCTCTTCAAGCTCACCCCAGGCTGCCGACATTCTCCAGCACTCCGAACACCAACAAAACTGGACGTGCAGTTTCTGCCATTCAGCCTCACCCCCTCCTCTCAGGCAGCAGCAAACGCTGCTCTGGGCTGGGCTCTCTGAGTTGTTTCCCAACAAATACCTGCAGCGGGAACCCAAAATAGCCAGGCACCAGTGACACGCATACCCCTGAAAAATGACTTTGCTGCTTCCCCCCCAATACCTCCCACAGAATCTGCAGCTTCACGCTCTCTGGTCCCCCTTGGCAGCAGGTGCTCCCAGGAGAGGTGCCAGCAGCGCAGCCGAGCACCCTCACACGTGCTCAGGGTGTTTCGAGGTGCCAGCAGCGCAGCCGAGCACCCGAGCACAGGCTACGTGTGTTTTGGGGAGGTTCACCCCCCGTCCCTGGTCCCCGCCGTGGCGTGCAGGTGGGCAAGAAAGAGTTAAGGCTGCAGCTGCCAGCCCCGGGTTCGAGTTCTGCTCAGGCTGTTCCCACTGCCCATGAAGTCAGCTGTCATTAGGGAACAAAGGCACCCCGAGCAGCTCGAGTTGTGTCACACTCTGAGGCGAGGAGCCTGCTCCCTGATTAGGATTTCTAAATCAGTCCCATCGAGGCCCGGAGAATAAAGCCGCAGAACAATAAGCGGGGG
>JANHFX010011469.1:29111-47301 GCA_027560015.1 Chloroceryle amazona
CTCCACCCCTGCCCTGGGCAGCCTGGGACAGCCCTGGAGGGGAAGAAATTGTTCCTCAGCTCCAACCTAAACCTCCCTGGGGCTGCTTGAGGCCACTTCCTTTTGTCCTGTCGCTTGAGCCCTGGAGAGGAGAACCAGGTTTCTGATTTACTGTCCCACATAATCCCACAAGAAAGTAGCTGCATCACTTCCGTGCTTTGCACTGCACAAAATTTCTTCTGTACAGGGAAATATTAACCACCCTTCTCTGTCATCAATCTTGTTGGGATCTCCCCCACATGTTTGAAGCAAGCAAAACAGGATTTATTGTCTGACAGAAAAAAAAACAACAAAGCAGGAATGAGGCAAAGCAGCCACACAGCAGCTCAAACATCTGGGGAACAGAAGAGGAGGTACCTTGGGTGGGTGGGTGGTGCCAAAGGGGAAAGTGGTATCTTGAGAAGAACCTAACGGCTCAAGGGGTCAGAATTTATCTGGCCAAAACGTTGAGGGAAGTGAGGCAGCGTCCCCACTGAAATCTGACAGAAATGGCCATTTCTCCTCCACAGCACATAGCAAAAGCAGCCAAGGACCACTCGAGAGAGGAGAAAGCTTCAGGCTTCAAGTTAGCCCAGCTGAGTCCTCCTAAGCATCCCAACCCCTCAACAGCAGCAGGCTCTGCCTCCTCCTGCCAAGAGCACTCGTCACTGCACCCGAGGGAACACGGTGCTTGGATCAGGAGCTTCTCAGAGGACAGCTCTGCGTGTCCACGGGGCAGGGTCATGGCACTTTGGGGGTAACACACCATAAATGAACATTGACAACCCAGCACCCACGGCAGCTTTCAGCTCTTCCACACAGGAAAAAAAAAAACTTATGGGTATTAGCAAAGTGTTTTACTATCACACCCCCAAAAAAATCCAGAACATCTGGGACCCCAGTGGGCAGCACCCAGGGTAAATTCTCAGGATCTTGTCGGAGAAGGTGAGAAAAATCCAGATGTAGAACCAGTTTCTATGGACAGAGCCTCATCCATCACATGGAGGGGCCAGGGCACAGCCCCTTGCAAGTGGCCTCTCCCAGGGCACTGCCTGGCCCAACATCCCACCAGGGAGAAGCACTGAGACAGGAACTCTAAGTTTGGCTGATGGGAACAGGAGTGACTTGGATGAAAAAGGAGTCCCAGCTGTGGGATGAGGATGGGCAGGACAGATGGGCAGCAGGGAGGGAGGAGAGCTCCCAGCTTGCTTATCTCCCAGCTGGTTTCCAGGCTTTTTCTGGAAGGGAGAAGAGAACCTGCAGGGCCTGAGGGCATCAGTCCTTCCAGCCACAGACAACAGAAAACCTCTTACTGGCTTCCAGGAGACCCTGCTGTGAAGGCTTTGTGCTCTCTCCTGCTAGCGAGCAGGAAACGAAGGTGTGGGATCCAGTCTACACATGGGAATGATCCAACACAGCCCTAATTGAAAAACACACCCCAAGCTGAAAACCAATTATCTACTTAAAAGAAAGCAAAGGGACTTCCCAGCTGGTCCTTCAGCCTGGGATTGGCATCAGGGAAGCTCAGCGTGAGGTTGTGAAATAGAAAAGCAGCTTCAGAGACACCAGAGCAGAGGCTGGGCTGGCTCAAACATCGACCTGTCCCACCTTCAAGGGCACATCTCCTTGCCAGGCCTGTGCAGTCAGGAGATTATCTCACAGCCAACCAGACTTCCTGGTCAGAAAGGTGAGGCCAGCAAGCAGCTGAACTCCTCATTCTTTCTAAGCTCAAAGCCTGCTCATTCCCAGTGCCTCCCAGTGCAAATGTCACCTGGGAGCTAAAGCCACATGGGCATGCCTCATGAGATTACCCCATCACCAGCGACTAGCACCCCACTCCACACTCAAAAGGCAAGATTTGAGTTCAGATCGTGCACTTGGTCTCATCACGCGCTTTCAGATGAGCAGCCACAGCTCGGGAAGCCCTGGGCTTCACAAAGGCTACAGTGCTGTTCCAGGCTACAGTACTCCCTTCATCCACCACAGTCCTCAACCCTGCAAAAGAAGCCCATCCACACCACATTCCTAAGTCTTCTCCCTACTGCTCTCAAGGTCTTCTGCTATTCAGAGGTCTCGGAGCAAGGGTGTCAGGCTAGCTCAGGAGATGTCACATCTCTGTCCAGTTTTTGTCAGCCTGAGCAACCTCAGATGAGTTACTACAGGCACTGAATAATGCAACACCAGCGTGTTCCCTGGTGCTTCTCTGCATGTAGGGACATAGAAAATATGAACTTTAGATTCTAATCAAGACTTTCCCAGTTAGCACCATGAACGCCAAAACGAAGTTCCCTTGTAACTTTTCCTTACTTTGCAGACACTGAATTCCCCACATTTTGGAATTCTTTCAGCACTTGAACGCAGATGAGCTGTGATGCTTTAGCAGCATGCAGGCACCTCAGCTCTGCAACAGCCTGTGAAGCAGGAAGGTGGACAGTCCAGGCATAGGAGATTTAAGGGCAGAGACAAAACCAAAGAAAAAGATTTGAGCTGCAACTCAGTGCTATAGACGATTTGCAAGTTTAAGCCCAGGTGTTGTAACCGTGCTCCTGGCTACCCTGCCAGCACAGGGTGCCTCTAGATTTCCTTTTCAAGGAGCTGAATCAGCAAACCCCATCAGTTCCCACAGCCTTCAACTGCAGGTTAGCAACAGAGCCCGAGTTCAGCGCCGCGTTTACACAGCGCTGTGCCGGATCAGGGTGGAGGGGTGAAGCCTGAGAACATTTCTGATGTCAGAAGCAATCAAGAGATGTGAGAAGGTTCCACGGAGACACACACACACACCAAAAAAAACCCTGTGATGAAACCACTAGGTATTTTGCATCTCATTACACTGGAAGACTTGACAACCTTACAGCCCAGCGGCGTGAATCGCATTCGCGTACACGAGCAAGATTATATTTAAACACGGCAAGATCCAGTGAATCTCCACCGGTGGCAAGACAGGTGACCTCTCTCACCTCAGGTGGGAAACCAGCACATCCGGCCTCTGATGCATCTCTCAGATATGCCAGCTTGTTGGGTGATAACTGACATGCAATAAATCTGAGGTTTAACTCGGTTAATTAGCAGTATTGCGCTCATGAGTAACACGATAGCATTTAAGGTGTGGCAGATTTTCCATTACAGAGCCCTGGTTGCATGAATTCCATGAGAAGTGTTTTCTGCTGGAAGCAGACGTCAACCACACTCCAGCCTGAGCGTTCTAACCCCAAACCACCCTCCAAAACACAACAGCCTTCAGCAGAGGGGTTCCTTCTGCAGGGGAACACCCTGAGCTGCCTCAATACATACACTGCCAAATGCTGCTGGGGTTGACCTTGGACTGGTTTCATACCTCTCTAAGCCTTCCCCTTCTACGACGCTGTGGCACTTACATCAACAGCGTTGGCAATATCGGGAGGATTGGAGGATTTTATGCCTAAAAAAATAAGGAAGGAAATCATGCGACCCAGCCAGAAGTCTTTAGAAAAATGAACGTTCAAGGAGCTGCGTACTCAGGCTCCCAGCTGGAAATTGCTCTCCAATTGTGGTTCAATTTAATGCAGCAGCAAAACCAGAGCTTTTGGTAAAGGGAAAGCCAGAGCCCCAACAGGAGGAAGCTCTCGAGGAGAAAAGACGAAGAGTTTTTTGACAACATCTCTCCGATACAGCAGCAAACTCAAAACATAACCTCTGCAATCCAGACCTCACACAGCTTGCTCTACATGGTGTATTTTCAACAGAGCAGAACCCACTAAAACAAACCTGTTTCTCATCTGCAGAGACTGCTCTTCCAAAACACCCCTTTGCAGAGGTAGGTGGGTTCAGGGGAACCTGCATCAAGGCTCGGTACAGGGAAGTTGGGTTTTTTCCACCCCCCTCAACATTAAGCAGGAGTTAAAAAGACCACATGCCCCAAAAACGTCAGGAAAGGAGCAATGAGAAAGCCCCAGCTCCACAGCCCTTGCCCTGGAAGCTTGGACTCGATTCCCTGATCCAACACAAGGTCAAGGAGGAGGAAACACCAGTAGAGCAGCCCTGGTCTGAGAAGTGAAGCAGCAATCCAGGTGTGAACCAGCCCGGGGCAGAGCAAAGGCCTGAACCTGTTGCCCCAGAGGAGCACAAAGCTCAGCTGCTCCCACCACAGTCCAACCACACGTCAGAAACCTCATTTTTAGCCCAGTATGGAGCTGTTGGGAACTCCCCAGGTATAAACACAACACAGTCAGCAGCTCTTTGGGGAGGTGCAGCGCTTTACGCATCATATTTGAGTCCATCACCTTCAGGACAACTCAGCCCAGCCACTGCCACACAGATTTACTCTGGGCTGCCTGAATCTGCACCCTTGCTCTCCTCCGAAGCGGGACCCGAGCCATTGCCACCCAGACACCCAACCCCAAGCTCCTCCTTGCCACCCCTGCTCTCCAACTGGCAGCTTTCAGTCCAAAAAAGACAGAAGATGGAACGGGGAAAAAAAACCCACACAAATAAATCCCTGCAGATTCTCATCTTCCTTCTCTAGTCTCCTCAAGCCATTGTTTTGCAGCACAAGTATTTCAGCTCTTGCTGTACCAGGGAACAGGATTAGACAGGTCACTGCAGAATCAGATTACAGACTTTTACCTTTTTAACTTTTCTTCTCAGCACGTAGGCTGGCGAACTGACACCCGGCGAGGGAGCAAGCAAGGGACAGGCATGGGTGGAGGTGGCAGCCAAACGTCAGCGGTTCGGAGAGATTTGCCAAGTCATTGGAAGTTCTCACGATTCCAGGACCTAAAACAAAGAAGCAGATGGGTTAAAATTAAAGGCTGCAGGAGGTAAGAATTTTACCCAACCTGTGCACAAAAGAAGGCAAAATAGCAAAATGCGTCCTAAGAGAATTTTGTCCTGAAGGGCTTAATTTTCCTTGCAATTCAGAAGTGCATTTTCCCCTTCCAGCTCCAGAGCCACTGCTGCCTGCAAAGCTCCAGCAGAGCCAGAAACCCCTCAGTACCCCGTGGCATCTGGCCTGCTTGTGAGGATGCAGTATCCCGCTATTTGGAAATGTCTGGAATCTTAGAGGGAACTGTCATGGCCAGAAACTCCAGATCATTAGGGGAGTCCTGTGGTTTCGGTGGCATAAATTTCCTTTTAACATGGTGTCCCCTCAACCAGGGTGTTCTGTCTGTCCTGGCTCAGCCTCTCTTCTCTTTTCTCCAGGTGCCAGCATCCTGCACCAAGCCCAGCAATTAGAACTGAACAACATACACAGGAAGATAGTCCCAGGCTTGACTGGGAGACATCAAGAAATGGAGGAGAGGAAGAGCCCATTCCTAAAGATAATCATTCTGGTAAAAACATGTGTTGAACTTGTTAAGTCTGTTGGTAAATTAGAGCAATTAACACTCATTATGATCTTCTGTGATAGCACAAGACAGCTTGTGTTCACTTTCTCTACTGCAAACTGCCAGGGATGCACCACCAGCCCAGGAGCATCACCCAAAGCAGTTCATACACACTTGAAGCATCTGAAGTTATCATTATTGGAAACTCCTCAACTGCACCTTGTCCCTGTCCTTAGGGCTACTCCTGCTATATATTGACTCTTAATAAGAACAGCATTCAGCTTTGAGTGTAACAACCCCTTTCCCCTCGCAATGAGTTACACAAGTTATTAAATTTATTACAGGGATTTATAATATTATTATAATTTATTATTAGCAGCCACAAGGAGATGAAATGACTCGCCCCTGGATTTATACAAGTCAGACACAGTAGGGACCATCAAACTCCTTTGCCAAAGAAATGGAATCACAGAAAAATTGTGGTTGGAAAGGACCTCGTAGATCAGAGTGCAACCATACCTACAAGAATAAAGAACACCTAAACAGACCCATGCTCTACCCTATGAACCTTCCTTTCTCAAGCAATCCCTCAAATGACAAGGGGGGAAATAATTTGTTATTAAATAAATAATAGCTTGGCTTTTTTTTCCTTTGCTCAACGACCTTTACATTTATTAACCCAATTACCCCCCCACCTTGTTATTCCAAGTCCCAGCAATCCCCAGGTGATAACAAGACACGGCACTGCCTGAAGTCACAGACACTCAGGTCACAAAGCTGGATCTAAAAGGTAATTCTCCTTTCATCCCGCATCTGGAGCAAGTAGAACAACTTGCCCATGAGCACTGCAGAGCAGGCGAGGGTGTTGGGACACCAAAGAAGTCTGCAGCCAGTCATGGACTCAAAGGCAGGCAGGGGTGTGGTGTGAAAAAACCAGCCACAAAACACTCAACACTTGTAAATTCAAATCACAAGAGCAATTCTAGAAGATGACCAAGAACTACCTATAGCAAATCCCAAGCACCCAAGATGCAAAATTAAATAATCCTGTTTCTCCACTGCAGGGTGTTGCTCATGAGTAACATCAGAGCACCCGAGCTGGGCCTGGCTCCCAGCACAGCATCCACCTTGCAGTGTCTACAAATTGGAGGAGAAAAGCTGCTCACACAAATCACAGGCTGCAGAGAGCAAGATCAGGGCAGATTTTCCTCACAAAACATCAATTCGGGGTCTAATGCCCAGGGGCATGTTGAATGATTTGGTCTCAAAACTTCTAAAGGCATCTCTGACACAAGTTCAGCTACGAGTTATCTCTGTTTGGCCAGTCCTGCCCAGAGGGATAACGATGACAAACTGATGCAAGTTGCACACCAATAAATAAATACATAAATAAATAGATGGAGCCTTTAAGCTCATTCCCCCACTGAGGGAGCCATGAGCTAAATCCCCCATTTCTTCAGCATTATCCTCCCAGTCCGTCCAGTGCACACATACTGAGTTTGGGATGGTTTCAGCACAAACAGGAGAAGCCTGAAGTATTCATTTCCAGAGCTGCAGTCATTTCACGTCAAGTGGTTAATTTAGGAGTCTTTCCTCCACGAGTTAACCACAGGCTTCCTCCTTCCCACCCCTCCAGTGACACCCGTGAACAGACAAAGACAAGAGAAACCACCAGTTGCAACCAAAGACCCAAAGGGGGGACTGCTGTCATCCCAGATGAACCTCCAAAACATCAGCAAACCAACGACTGGAGACATCTGCTGCAAGTCCTCCTGTGTCCCATCCCAGGGCAGAGCCAGACCCTCCACCAGCCTTTGCCTGCATCCAGGGCTCTGCAAAGGCTCCAGCACCACTTCAGACATTTCAGTGCATCCCAAAACAACCCAGAACATCTTTGTTAATAAAGCTGCCGAGATAAAGACTAACGCAATCCTTTTCACAGGCTTCTGCTGGGTAATTACAAGCCTGTCACTTTGGAGTTAATTACATCCATCTCCTCTTAATAATGTCTTTAGCTGTGAAAAAAAAAAAAACATCGCAATGGAAACGAGTTCCTTCTGCCCTTAGCTGGCTGAGAGATAAATATTTCCAGAGAGAGGAAAAGTGGGAAGTCTCCATTTAACCAGTGAGCGTCCTGTTGTGCAACACTTCTGCCTTTAGAAGAGGGAGCTGGGATCAAACACCTCTCACAGCAAAGCACCACCTGAACCAGGAGACCTTTGAGACTCCCCTGGCTGCATTTCCCTCTCACTGTGACATCGGAGGCAGGCAGAGCTCAGGGAGCTCACCAGAGACTAGCAGAGGGCTCCTGAGTGGAAACCCTCTGCCTTTCAGTGTGACAGAGATGGGGAGCACAGCCCAGTCACATCACAGCATCCTTTTCTCTAGAGCTTCACAACACAGCTCCTGGGGTGTCCCAAGCGGTCACCTGAAGGCAGCCAGTGGCAAAAGCTGATTTTCTCTTAGTGGTAACAGGGTAGTACACATAGGGAACGAGTAAATAGTTAACAAGTCTTGGCTCCTATTAACCTCTGCCTAGCAATTGAACCTGAGGTAAGACAGACACCATCGGAAGCATCCTACCCACAGCCCATCCCTCCGGTTCCACGAGGGGTCAGGGGGTGGGCACCACCTCCATGCCAGCCAATTTCTGAAGACAGAAAGTTTCCAAGCAACATTTTCAGTAGGTGCACCCAAGCAACCCACACCAGGGCACGAAGAGCATCGCTCCACCCTCACGCCCATCACTTCTCTGTTATTCAAAGTCCATTAATTTTGGAAAAGGAGAGAAGCAGAAGAAACTCCTGTCGGGCTGCAAAGATGACTAAATGCCAAACAGATGCACACCATCCTCAGCAGGATGATGTATGTGACAGGCCAGGGCAAACCCCACTGAATGCATTTCCGAGCTCGGCGCCCGAGGGTTAGAACGGGTAACAACAAAAAGGGGGGGGTTAAAAAAAAAATTCATGCTTATAAAAAGCAACTCTCAGAGAAAACACTGAAAACAAGCAGGTGAGAAAAGTGACAATGCGGTTTAACAACAGAAGTGGTGAAAGGAGCTGGGGAGATGCTGTCAGGAGGCTGCAAAGGGCTGTGTGGTAACCAGCCCTGTTCCTGGAGAACAGCAGCCCTGGCTAACGGTCCTTCAGGTGACTGCTGCAGCCCTGCTGTGGGCAAAGGGGGTGATTTGGCTCCTGGGATGGACCCGCAGCCTTCCTGGGAGGTGTTTTGCCACGAGCTGCTACGGCCAGGAGGGTTTGGCTCAGCAACAACGCCAGATCCCGTGCGTGGATCAGCAGCTGACGCCACAACAGCAGCGGGTCTTTGGAAACCTGCTTGCTCTCACTACAGACTCCCAGGGATGGAGATTTTACTCTTCCCCTCCTCACAAGCATTTAATTAAACTCCAAGTAATAAAAACCCCACCGTGCTTTATTTTCCAGAGTGAAATTGGCTGGTGGCTGTTTCCAGCCCTGGGTGTCTCTCTGTTTCCTGGCACTGGGAGTGTTTGTGCATCGAACACCTTCTTGGAAAGATGCATCACCTCATCTCTTACCACTCACCCCGCTCAGGTGCTGCTTCTATACTGAGTCAATCCTGAAAATATTTGCCATCTCTAGGTCAGGTATGTAAATTAGTACCCGAGTTCTGATGTCTTATACCCAATTAAAGACTTCAGCTCCAGCTGCACTACAAGGAGGAGCCATTCCCAGCCTACAGATCACGGTTGGTGCCTGCTACAGGAAAAGTCACCTTGTTTCCATAATTCCTGCTGAAAATCAGAGCTCCTTCCCTCTGAAATCCTCCCCTCTGAAATCCCACCTTGCTGCATTTCAACCTGGCCCCAAAGGGCGGCAGCCTCAGCTGAGGTCCGTCCATCTCCACCGCTGTGGTGTGGAAGGTTTGGGAAAGGTCAGACCAACCATGGCCTGACCCAGCTCCACCAGCTCAGCTCTCCAGCCTGGGGAGAGCTCTTGCAGCAGCTCAGGTACATTTTTCTTTTGCCTTTGCCTACCCACCTGCCAACCCGGCCGGAGGAATGCAGCGCGGTCAGTCCTGTGTGCTCATGCAAACATCTGGCTTGGCTATCAAATGCAGAACTGAAACCATTTTCAAAGACACTTGCTGACCCTCCACACCCATTCTGCAGCACAGAAGGCCAATAATTATTTAATATCTTGATGGGTAAATAAAGACACACAAACACACAAAAAAAAAGCTTTTAGGACAAGCAGAACTACTTATCATTTCCTCCAATCTAGGGTTGGGTTTTTGAGAGTCATTCGCCTACAGGTGACTGACAGCAGCGGTTTATGATGAAACACTGTTTGCAAAAACATCTTGCCTAAAAATGGTTCCACCAGAGCTAATAAATTCCATCAGCTAATCCCAGGTCGCCACCCACAAAATGCATTGCTCATGGATACAGATGTACAAGCCCCAGGACGCAGCATCGGTGACAGACGGGGTGGGGGAAGCAGACTGAACTGATGCTCCCCAAAAATTCTGCATCTTTGCCACGAGGAAAAGCAAACACTGATTTTTAAGGCAAAGTGCTCCTCAGGAGTCAGGGATCCCTCCATGGATTGCAAGGCACCAGCAAGTGCTGTTTGGTCCATGCTGACCAAATGGGTATGGAGATACAAGGTGATCAGCCCAGGGTTTCTGAAGATCACCAGAAGCAAAACAAAAAGTCAGGAGTCTCTGCATTCCAGTGTGCTGCTGAAGTTTAGCATCACATCGTACTTTTCAGACAGAAGCCCAAAATGCTTTCAAAACTTAGATTAGCTGCAGAGAGCAGCACGCAAGGACATCCTTGACGTTAACGATCGCATCAGCACGCTCAGATTAGAGTTCCAAGGAGTTTATTTGAGAATTCTCAAATACCAGCAGTCAATAAAATGCTCTCTGAAGTAAACTCAGTCCTAGTAAGCCCAACATTTACCAGGTTTGATGTCATCCTCTTTGCTCTTTAAAAAGCCCCCTGAATTCAGGAAGCCCTCATCAAAAATTGAGCATAGAAGAGAAATGAACACAACCCCCTCACCCCAGTGTCCCAAGCCCTGTCAGCTCCTTGGTGAGGAGCATCTCACCAAGCAGGAGAGTCAACCCCTCCAGCTACTGCTTTGCTTCCAAAGGGAGGGAACTGGGACCCTACATCCCAGCCTCAAATAAAGGTCTAAGGTGGGTTCACTTATCCAGTCAGATCAGCCTCTTCATTGCTAGAGGACTAATTTACTGTGACACGTTTGGCCTGAGTTATGTTCAAGCCACCTCCTGCAGAAGGCTCTCCAGATGCTGCTGCATTAACCTTGGTGATACGCTCAGTAAATCCAAGGGCCACCTACTCTCCTTACAAGCCCTTAGGCTGTTGGCATCAGCCAGCCCCACGCCAGGGCCACTGTACTCACACCCTGCCTTGGGGTGCCTCACGTGCGCCCGAGCTCTGTCCCCGTGAGATCTCGGGCAAAGCTCTGCAATGGGGTTTGCAACTGGCACAAGTCCAAAGAAGAAAAAAAGAATTCTATATATAAAAATAAATTTAAAAAAAGCCACTCAACATCCAGATTTTTCAGAAGCAGGAGGCAAGGAAGATAATTAAACCAGCTCGAGTGTTCCCTGCACCTCGAGCTAACGTCAGGAAAGAAGCCCACATGCACACAAGCAGAAAAAGGCAATAGCCCATAATATGCACCCCAGTGCTTCTCAGAGCTTTTTACCTAAACGTTGCCAGGGTGATGTGTACATAAGTCTGTCCTTGCTCTGAACCGCAATCACCACCTTGACAGAAAACACCCAGCTGGGATCCGTGGACAGGTAATCGGCGGAGGAGCAGAATAAGGAGCTTTGTTGGGTTGTAACCTGAGAGATGTCGGTGGCTGCGGGGAGCCCTCGGAGCACCTGGTGGCTCCTGCTCGTCCCGTCCCGTGTGGGATGCTGAAAAGCACGGGAAGAACAAGCCTGTGGGACAGCCGGGCTGACATCACCCAGTTCTGTAGACCCAAACCCGTCGGCGTTTGGGAGGAGGAGAGCGGCGTGAAGAACACGTGTGGGGATGAGCAAGTACAAGGAAGAAATCTGGGTTTTTAAGAGGAGATTGTCTTCAAACATGAGTCACGACATCAAACAACAAACCCTTCAGAGATGAGGAGTTCTCCCCCCTCCCTCAGGTCAGGAGGCACCTTGAGTGCACCAAGTCAGAAGTAGGACTGAGCCCTTGGCTAGAAGTTTGTGGGATGGAGTTACACCCGCAGAGCACAAGGAGCACCAGACCCTTTCACGTGAGTGGGTTAAATGCTCAACAGAGAGCCTTGAGGACCACAGCCAAGCTCCAAAGATGCTCAAGCTGACAGTATTAACCCAGCCTGCACACTCCAGCGTGCAGAGCTCCCTGGACCATCGCACAAGCCTTCATACACCTCAGCACCTGAGCAAGGATGAGAATTCTAAAGCAACAGCCTTAAAGAGCCACCACAGCACAAGGAGAACAGTTTGCACTTAATGCAGAAAATTCCAATTGCTTCCTAGCAGAAAAATCACACTTGCAGAGTTTGGCTGGTGCAGCCCTTTACAGGAGCCCTGTGAGTAACCTCCTCCTTGGCACTCTGCATCCCTGGAGGGAAACCTGTCAACATGCCCAAGATCACCACAGCCACTGGAAACCACTCCTTGTTTTGCACGCAAGCCCCAGCAGTTGCCAGCGCTCGGGTCCTGCTGCTGCTTTAGCCTCGTACCTCAGAGAAAGAGCCACGTGGCCAGTGGAGGATGGATGGGGCACAGAGCACGTCCCCTGCAGACCAGGTTCTGGCCTTCAATGCTGGTTCACTCCACCAGCCTGTGCAGCCCATGAGGATGAGTGCTCCAGCAACACCCTGATGGCAGCAAACACACAAGTCTCAGCTTCCCAACAAGAAAACCAGACCAAGACCCTTGAGAGACTCACAGCACTGAGGAAATACCAGAAGATATCACCAGACCAAACAAAGCCTGGTCCATCTACTCCCCATGAACCTCTGAGCTGTGCCCCACCACCCAACCAGCACAGAACACTCCTTAAAATAAAAAAAGTCACCTTTGACAACCTCCCCCTGTGTTTTGCAGATGATACTGGCTGGAGGAAGCAGACTGGGGAACCCCACAAAGGCAGCCTCATGACTGCAGGATCTTCTGAAACAGTTCTGTTGCAACTGGCAATGTAATTAGCAAAATAATAAAAAAAAAAAGAAAAAAGAAAAAATCCTCTAGTATAATTTAGGAAGAAACATCATTTCCAAGTTAATGAGAAAAATATTTTAATTGCAGCATTTAACAAGTTATGACTATGCCAAAATGTTCTCTTGGGAAGGCTGAACATATTTTTCCCTGAACTTGAAGCAAGGGAGAGCGGAAGAGGGAAAGGGAGAAAGCCCAGGAAGAAAACCGCAGAAAGGAAGACAAGCAGAGAAGAAAGGGTTTTGTAAAAGCCACAGTGAGCTTTCCAAGCCCCCTGGTCAACCACTGGCTGATGTACAACAAAGACAGAGCAGGTAGCAGCGTTTCAGCGGCGCTCTACACAGACCAGCTACGGAACACTCATCCTTTGCTCTTGATAATGTTCAGCCCAAGAAATCCACAGCTGCTGGCTCAGGGTGCAATGCCTGCTGGTGTGACACCTCCAGCCTCCTCCATGTCCCTCCCGTGGAAGGGCACGGTGTCCCCAGGCTCTGACCACACCACAGCACCCGCGGGCACGTGGGTACCACGTTAAGGGCTCCGCTGTTGGCAAAGCCAAGGGGTGGGAAGTCTCTCCTTTGGAGGCAGCTGATGGGGCTGATATTTGTTTTCTCTGCACGGCTCAACAGAAATATAAATTTCCTCATCAAAGCTGCAGACAGCTGTAAGTGGTGGCTCCTGTCAACTCGAGTTTTTCCTGGTGAAGCCTTTCTAAAGCAGACGTGTCTCTCTCCCTTTTGGGGACACCTTGGACCTGCTCAGTGACCACAAGTCCCCACTGCCACCAGACAACACCATAAAAATAGCATCAGTTTCATGTATGTGGCTTGATATGCAAAACTGCCTTATTGGGCAGATGATTCACTGATCCACATGATATTATGACAGGTTCTCAGGACTTTATTCTGGCTTTTACAGGAGTAGAGGAAGGGATGGCAGCAGAGGCTCCCTGACAAACTAATCATTACAGCTTCTGGGACTTGGGGTTTCAGCCACGCTTGAAGTCATTAAATGATCGAAGAAAGAAAAAGACTAAAATAAAACCAGAATCATTGTTTACTTCCCCATGTTGGTTTTTAGATGCTATTGAGCCCCTGACCAGAAGCTCAGACAGCAGGGACTCACTCTGATCAAGCATCTCCTTCCTCCCAACTGCAGGCACTTGGGTAGCAGCTCCTGTGAGCCCAGGATCCCCATTCCCCCAGGATAAGAGACTGGGACTTTCCAGTCACAGAGATGCCAAACACCCCCCCCGGGGCTGGCAGAGCCCAGGACTTACCAATGGGGCTTGGAAAATTGTTGGCTGTTGGCTCACTCACCGAGCTGAGACAATTCCCTTTTCTCCTCATGAGCCCAAAACTGTCAGAGCTTGAACAAACGAGGAGCTGGGGTCAGGGTGAGGGGCAGACAGGCATGGGACTACCTCCAGAAGGGCTCAGAAGCCCTGAGTTTTGAATATATTTGATCAGAATACTTGCAGAAAATGTGGAAGTCAACTTTTCAGCAAATAAAAGTATTCCCTCAGCCCTTACTTAATGGTAAAGACCTAGTAACAGCCTATAAAATTTTCTACCTCCATTTCTTTGCAGGAAGCAATAGAGCGATTTCCCCACCGCCTGGGGAAATAACAACAGCGAGCCACGCTAGGAAACAAGAGCACCGTGGGGCACATCAACCCACCACGGCAAGTTCACCCACGAGCAGGGTCCGGCTGCGAGCCCATCCTCACGCAAACCCTCCTCTGAGACCTGAACCCTTGACCTCCCAACCGGGAGAGCTACCTTGAGCAATTTGCCACCCCGCAACCTGTCGAGATGATGAATGCCATCGACACGCAGGGTGAGCGCTGGCTGCACGCTAAGCCACCTGTGTCATCTGTCAGTCCTCAAGAAGACACTGCTAACCACAGCTTCAAATTTCCTGAAACTGGAGATAATTGTTGGTTTTGGCCCGGCTCTGAAATGTGCCCAGTGCGCCAGGCTCAAAGGCTCCTTGGGAACGTGTGATTTAATAGGAGACGAGAAAACCCTGACTCCAGCAAAACTTCAGCCTGGAAGGAGACTTCCATAGGCTTCAACACGCTGCATTATTGCTTTTTAATATTCCTCCTAAGCCACCTCTCCCTCCTGCTTCAAACACCCGCTGCCATTAGACCAAAGAACTGGGAGCTGTGAGAAAAGGCAAAGCCATCACCGCTGCCAGTAAAGTCACGCACGGCTCCGGCTGTGTGAGCCCAGCCTGGCTTCTCCCAGCACTTGCCCACCTCAGGGCAGTGCTGAGTTTTGGAAACCAGCACACGTATGCAGGGAGAGCCTCAGGAACAGGCAACAGGGTCCAGTTCCAACCCCATTGAACACTCACGTGGCAAAACCTCCCAGGCAGAGGCCAGGTGCCCAAAGGACAGGGACAAGGTGGCTCAAGTTTGTTGGGTTTTTTTTCTCTCCAAGTGGAGATGGGAAAAGTTTTGGCTTGTTCTAAGAAACCCCAAGGTCTCCAGCAATTGCATGGTCAGCTCTGTGCTGGATATGCACAGGGACAAGCAAGATGCCTAATGCTGCACAGAAACTTTCCCCATGGGACACCCTCAGCTTCCACCCTTTCCTCACTCCTGCTCAGCTGACCAGTCACCCTGAGCCTCCCTCCTTCACCGCTGGGCCCAGATGTTCCTCCTTCTATTCCGTGCCACATCCAAAGAAAACATTTAGATGGCACTTTCCCCGCGCAGGCTGCGCATACCCAACGTGGTCTGCACCACCCTGGCACCAGGGGATGGAGGTACCATCTGTGCCACCCCTACCGACACCGCTGGCTGATCCAGCCCCCAAGAAGGCAGCACGGGGCCACCAGCCATGTCCCCTCACCGGGGCCAGCTCGGAACACCGTGCAAAAGCCCCAGAGCGCGAAGGAGTTAAAGCAGCCTCATTGCTGAGGGATTTCTCCGTAATCTGTACACATGTCATGGGGATCAGGACTGTGGGTGGTAGTGCTAGTCTGTGGCAGTCGTTCAGGCCCATGGCCCAGCACCTGACTGGTTCAGAAAGCCCTCTTATCCCAGCAGTTTTCAAATTTAATTAAGAGGGACCTATGACGGGCTTAACACCGCCGCTGTGCCAGCCCGAAAGCTCTCTCAGGAGTTCCATACAAAGGCAGGAGGGAGCGGGGACGCGGCCGAGGGAATCACTCGGCCGGCACAGGGGAAGCTCAGAGGGTTTTGCAGAGTTTCACCCAAAACCACAAAGCAACAGCAGGGAAGGAAAAAGATTTCTTTTTAAGGAAAAAAAAATAGAGGGGGGGAAAGTGAAGGTGATGCTGAGAGCAAGGGGTCAGATTCTTTTCCGTAGAGGTAATGGTGGAACCAGAAGGAAATGCAGGTTAATAAAAAACGGGCACTGTTAGTTAAAGTTTGCCAGCCCGAGAGCGCGGTGTCTGGGACGCGGCCGGAGCCCCCGCATCGAGCTGGGTCTCACCCTGCGCACGGCTGGCGAGGAGGGTGCTGAGGGATGAGAGCAGGGCAAAGGGGCTGGCAGCAGCTGCTCCATGGGGCAGAGAGGCTGGGCAGGGGACGGGGGGCATCTCAGGGACATCTCTGCTGATGGGAAAACTGCTGGGTATGGAGATTGAGGTGCATCCATCTTCAAGGATGGTGGTGATCCTTCCTCACCTTGGTAATACACCCACCCTGGGGGCCTTTTGTAAAAGGTAACCACAGGACATGTCAACGGGCACTATTTTAACATCCCAATCACAGTTTGTCCCGGGAGAGTTAGCTCCAGTCAGGGCAGGGAGCACCAGTTTGCCAGCGAGATGGTGAGAACACCGGAACACCAGTCTAGGAGGATGATCCCCAGCGAATACAAACAAGCTAAACAGAGACTCATTTCCTAAAATTAGTGCTAGGCCAAGATCCCACATGGCACTTATGTCATTACCCGCTGATACAATTACCTGGATGACAGGAGCTATATGCCCTGACTTGAAATTTGGAGCTTTGGTTTGAGGTTGAGATGGAAGGGTTTGGGTTCCCCGCCTTCCCCCACCCCACTCTAGTTTTGGCTACTTGGCAAACTCACCCAGAGCAGGAAATTGGGAAGAGAAACAGTCTCAGTGTCAATACTTTGCTGAGTCTATTTACCATGGGCTATTTGCACTAGATAATCGCTCAGAAGTGTCTCACCTCCTCCACTCTTCAAGAGCCAAATGATGTCATGGAAGTGGCATCCAGAGCAGGAGCCAATATGAACCAAGGTAACCTGGGCCCAGCAGGAAATGGCTCAGGAGAACCTACAGACACATCAAACACAATTCCACTTCTCACCCCGGGCTGCCCATCGACAGCACAGGGGCACAGAGGGGGAACGCGTCCCCTCGCCCACCCTGAACAGGAGCCTGGAGCTGAAGCGTCACCATGAGTGTCTGAGCAAGTCCAGAGATCACAAACACAACCGCACGCAGGTATCTCAGTGACTTTGGGCTTTTGCCTTCAAACGAGCCCAACTGCAGTTGGCTGTTTAATGACTGTAGCCATTAAACAACGAGTCTGCCAAGTGCACAAACTCGTCAGGGCTCCAGCTGAGCTGTCACCCCCTAATTCCTCTCAGCCAGTGACAGCCCTGGGTGGGAGTGTCAGTGTCCTGCAGTCTCTGTGAGAGATCAAATTGCTGGATTCCTCCTGGCCAAGCCCCAGCCTCTTGCTCCGGGTGGGACTGTCAAACCCCGCCTGTCTGCAATGACATTTCCTCCCCACCACGCACAACTGGAAAAGGTTACACCGCAAGGGTGGCAAGACCCTCCTCTCAGGACACCCTTGCGAGGCCCTTCACTCCCCACGAGGACCACCAAGAGCATCCTCACAGCCTGAAGCACTCTGCAGCAAGCAGAGCCAAAGCCCAGCCCAGCCGGCCACAGGTTTCCAACACCCCACAGCCCTGTCTTGTGCCTTAACCCATCCCTACAACTTCTGAGCACAAAGCCCCAGCAAAACCCACTGACTCGAGCGGTGAATGAGCACCACGGCACACGAACAGGGATCTGAGCCACATGCAGGGGTGAGCGACTGCCCACTGGCCACGTCCAAGCCACGACAGAGCCGCAACACCTCGCCCAGGGCCACTCAGCACAGTTAGCTTTTGCTCCCAGAAGAGACAGCTACAGAAGCAAAAAAAAGAAACCCCCACGCTCCTCGCTGCTGGGATGAGCCAAAGGTACCCAAGTGCAGAGAGCACCGTGGGTCTGCTGGGGCAGCTTCCGCTGTGACCGGTCCCACACCCACGGGGGTCACCCAGGCGAGCTCCACATTCCTGCGCCCTGGGAGCCGTTTGGGTACAGCCAGAGTCTGGGAGGCTCTGGCACGGTGCTCCCAGCAGCCAGCCCTGCTCAAAAGCCGTTAACCGGGGCGAGCAGCGGGGATCCGGGACAGAGAGTAACCGCCTGTCGCCAAACAGCCGCGGCTGCTGCCCACCCACATCACGCAGCAGCCCCCGGGGAGCCCCGTGGGGTGCCAGTCTCTCCCAACAGCATCCCAGCCCTGGCAGGGGCTGCGCACGGACACCTCCAGCCCCATGGCAAGAAGGGAGGGCAAGGGGGCCGGTGGCAGGGACACCAATCCAGCCTGCACATGTCCAGACACGCTTCCTCCGGGCGCTTTCGGTGCCAGG
>JANHFX010011469.1:49637-63845 GCA_027560015.1 Chloroceryle amazona
CCTCTGCCAGCCCCGAGCCAGGGAGGAAGGATTAGCCACCGCTGACCACAGAGCAGCCCAGGCTGGGGGCCACGGGGCTGGCAGAGCCTTTGCCCCAGCTCAGCACAAGCAGGTGAGCTCCAGAGGATGATGCTCACCTGCTAGCCAAGGGGCTTGGCACCAGCAGAGGGTTGGATGCAGGAAGCTAAGCTGGGGGTGATGCTGGGGACCTTTCTGCTGAGCGCAAGGACCTCAAGATGCAGGTGTCCCCCCCCCCCCTCCATTCCTACATCCTCTCGTGTGCAAGCCATCGTGCACCAAAAGCTCATGGCATCGTTAATCATTCCCATTTCTGTGTGGAGCCAAGACAGCAATTCCACCCACGTTACACGGCAAGGCCAAAAGCAAGCCAACATCTCCTAAACCCTCTCCTCTGCTGGAGCTAGAGATGGAGACTCAATTTCCTCCTCCACGTTTGGCCCCTTAGAAGAGAAGCACACCCCAGGCAGCGCCTGGGGATAAGGGTCCCTTGCACAGCCCAGCCCAGAGCTGTTTGTCCCATCCGTCCCCCTTCAAAGCTGATTGGGACAGAGAAAAAGGGGCAAATGCCCCCAGTTGACACTGGGGGTGGTTCCACTGGTGACACATTGCACGCAGCACCTCAGACTGGCCACGGCCGAGAGCAGCTTTAGCGAGCAGCCCGGGAAGGGGGAGGAAAGCGATTTAATTCCTGCTCTGCCAACAAACCATATATCACCCCAAAAAACCTCCCCCGCACTGTCCCGGCCCAGCGTCCCTTCACAATTCCTCTAATTAATTCAGGAGAAAATTAATTACAGTGGGATTTTCAGAAGCATGGCATCTAATGATCAACTCCCTCTGCTCTAAACCAGATAATCTCAGGCTCCTATTTGCGCTGCCAAACCTGGCTCTCCAGCCTCCCCCTTCCCACCCCAGCACAATGCTGCACTCGAAATTAGGCAGGGAAAGAGTCGCTTGGCAAAAGCGAATCAGAGCACTAAGGTCAGGCCCTGAAAAACAACAAAACTGCCTAAAGAAACCCCAGAGTTAATCCCGTCGTGCTTCCGCCAAAGATTCCCCTTTTCAAGTGTTTTCTTCCTGGTAAACAAAGTTCTCTCCATTGGGCTGTGAATTTCAGGACATGGTTGCTTAGTAATAGCGGGCGGAAAACCAGGAGGTTTGTCCTCCTGCTTTGCCCTCCCCAGTCCTCAGAGGATAGCAGAGGGTTTATTAAAAAAAATAATTAAAGAGGCTATTGAAAGCGCAAGGCTGGACGGAGCTGATTTACGCCACAACTCCTCCTGCCTGACACGGAGTTCTCCTCTGCACTCAAATCCCAGTTGCTGGGAGCAGATGCTCTTCGATCCCTCCCCAGGAGCTGGCTCTGCCCATCTCCCCCTGCTCTTGGGGGTGCTCCCGAAAGCTTGTGATGCTGAGCACCCAAAACTCAGGCTCCACACGCCTCAGCAACACAAGGGCTGCACCAAGGAATGGCTCTGGACCCTGCCCCCAGGTCTGCCCTCGCTCACCCAAAGGCCAGCAGCAGCTTCACCCCTGTGCCCACCTCCCTGCCCCGCAGCAGGAGCGATGCCTGTGTGACATCCCTGAGCTCTCTGCCCTCACTGCCCGTATTTCCATGACCTCTGCTTTCTCTGGGGTCAGTTGCACCATCTCGACACCCTCCACACCCACGCTGGCACCCGGCAGTTACCCTTCCCCTGAATGCCACATGCTCTGAACCGTGCCAGCCATGAAACAACAGCAGCGCTCAACTATTCCCCTTCCCATGAAGCGGCTCCTCCTCTGAGCATCCTTCCCATTGCATGGGGAGGACAAGCTGGGGCAGCAGGCCAGGGTAGGAGACAACAAAGTGCATAAGAGGGAAGTGCTGGAACCTGTGCTCCTGAGCATCCTCCACACATCCCAAAAAAGCCACAAAACACAGGTGAGAGGGTCCCCAAGGGCACTGCCCCTCGATGCACAGCTCCAGCACAGCCATCGGTGAACGCAGCTTTGCACAAGCCTTGCTTTCCAGTGGTACAAACAGCGAGCAAAATACTTCCTCTGCCTGCCCTACTTAAATCTCAGGGACGGTTTCAGCAGCGCTCAGAGCCCAGAGGGACACATCGATGCTCTTGGCCCGGGTACCAGGGACGAGAGGCCCCTTCATGCCGCGGGCTCCTGGCAGCCTGCTCGGAGGCAAACAATCATCTTCAGCTTGGCCTTAAACGGGTCAGGAGCCTTTCAGTTCACAGCCTGGCACAGCTTCTGCTTCCAGAGCCCAGGTCCCACTGACTTCCACAGGAGTTAGGCGCCTAAGTACATCCAGCCCCAACTTCCCAGCATTCTCCAGTCTGAGCCTTTCCAGGGCTGCTCCTGGCACAGCTGGAGATCCCACGTCTGCTTTCACTCACACCTAAGACCTGCAAGCAGCATCCCAGGCACCCACTGCCACCCACTCGCTCCCCTGAGCCCCCTCCTTGCCGCCTCTTGGCAAGAACCAGCCCGAGTTTGGCAAAGAGACGGAATTTGTTCCACTGCATCGCTCTCCCTCTTGGGGAGCTTGGAGGAGCCTCTCCCTTCACAGTTTGCTCCGACTCCTGACCAGTCATGTCAGTCACACTCAGCCATTATATAATAAATGATAAATTCATTCGCCTGGGTGGCAGAGGAGGTTGCCAGCAGCCAAGGCTCGCAAGAGGCAACGCTGCACCCTCGCCTTCCCTAAGTTAAGACCACAGCAAAGGTGTATTTTTGCTCCCCCCAAACTATTAGCTAACAGATGGCTGCCTCTGAGCATGGACAAGATTTTAGGAGATCAAAGCAGGATTTCACTCTGTTCAGCCCTTCAAAACACCCTTTAAAAATGTGATTATGTGTTACTTTGCCTAGGGTGAGGAGACATCTCTCTCTCCAAAGCCGTTCAGCGCTCAGCATCTCTGCAGGGGTGTTCAGAGCATCCTCTGCCCGGAGCTTCCTCCCTTCACAGGTCCCACCAGCAACACAGCAGGCAGCTGGAGAGGGAACGGGAGCTGCTACACAGAGCAGGAGTCTGAGCTCAGCACAAGTGGAGCGTTTCCTGGGTTCTCTGATCGGAGAAGCTGCACCAGCACTCGGCTGGAAATTAGCCGAGGAAACTGTCAACTAAGTTTTAGTTTGAAAAGAGCAGTGGACAGGGTGGAGAGCCACCACTAGAAGTGCTTGAAAAAAATAAATAAATCTTGAAGTGCTTTTGTTTGTTTTCAATGAATAAAAAGGCAAAGCAATGCAAACAAAACTCAGCTTTCACCAAAATCATTTCTAAACCCAGATCTGAGTGCAACAGATACCAGAGGACCAACTTTTTTGGGGGGGAAAAAAACCCTCTCTCTTCCCTGCCAAAATGAGTTTTAACAATGCTCCCACAGCTGCTGCAGGATGGGGACCCCCACCTCACTACCCTCATGTAAAATAAAAACCTAACCAAAAAAAAATAAATAAATCTCTCCTGCTAAGAGGAACAAGCAGCAGTTGCAATCAGGAGCTGGAAATGCAGCCAGGGCAGGCCCAGGGAGGTGCCTCCAGTTAAGCAATTGGTGCTGGAGGTCCAGCCCTTTTCAGAGCACACCAAGGTGTCCCAGCACACGAGCCAGACTGGGGGTCCGTGCCACCAGCTGGCAGTGCCAGTTAGCCCCAGGGTTCAGAGCCCACGCCAGTGATGCGTTTCACCTCTGCACTCCAACAGCCCCTCTACAGCCCGGGGGACTCCATCCCTAGAGCCAGCCTCTCCAGAGATGCTCCAAAACCTTTAAATAAACCCTGCGAGCAAAGAGCAGAGCCACAGCCATAAGGAGGAGAAGATAAAGCCCCAATTGTCCATCCTTCCCTGGGGTGCAGCAGCTCTGGGTCGCCTGCGTCATCCTCCAGACAGCAGCACCCTCAAGGCTGAGTATTTGCTGTTTGTTTTCCCAATTTCTCAGCAGCAAACCAGGCCAGTTGGAAAGAAAGGGAGTAAAAAACAGACAGGAGGAGAAGTGGGGGGGGGGGGAAAGGCGGGAACTATTTGTGATCAAGTTGTTCATCTTCATGAGATTTTAATCCTGCCATAGCAAGGTCAAAGTTGAACCCTGGGGTAATGGGCTTTGTTTTGTCCCTGAAAATAGCACGCAGCCAGCAGCAGACCATACTGGGATGGTGACTGTGAGCTGAAGGAGGGCAGCAGAGCAGCCTCAGCTCCCAGAGCAGAGTACCAGCTGCTTTTAACTCACTTTTCAAGCAGACATTTCTAACCACCTCACCCTTAAAACATCACCTGCATTTTCTTTTTTGTTTTCAAAAAAAAAAAAGTTTCTTTTGTCACGTTTCCAAGTTGCTTTTTAACTTTCTCCTGCCACCAAGACAGCAACCAGGTCTTTAATAACTATTTTCAGCTTGGTGAAAGATTAAATCTTGTTAAATGTGACAAGGACAGCACTTCTGGGGGGGGGACTCCCCGAAGATGCAGAGCATCGGCAAGGCTGCTCCCACCGACCCGAGTTCCAAGCATCCCTCCTCACATCCCGGCCCGGGGTGTCAACGCCTCGAGAAACTGTTTTAATTAAGATAAGTCTCTTAAGTGCCCCAAGTCCTCCCCCCACCCGCTCCGATGCGCTCCCGGCCGTGGGTAGGGAACGCTCCGCGCGTTTCCATGGCAACGCCCCAGCCCGACCGGGCAGAAAAGAACCGAACGAGGGGGAAAGAAAGCAGGGGGGGCTGTGACGTCATTAACGGAGAGGCCAATAAGCGGCGGCGGTGGTGATGTCATGGTCTCGCCCCCCGTGGTACCCACGAGGTGACCCTGACACCCCCGGTCTGGAGAACCCAGCGTGGGTGTCACCCCCGGGCGGAACGGGGAGGGTCAAGGGTTGGTCACCCCCAAGGGTCACCCAGCAGAAAGGGGGTGGCCTGGGGAGGGGAACCCACCCGCGGGGGGGCTCCAGCACAAGCCACCACAGCAGGGCCACGGCTGCAACTGGGAAAAAACAACGCAAGGGGAAGCGTCCCAGTGGCACGGTGACAGCGGCCACCGTGGAGCAGCAGGAGGGTCCACACCAGAGCCTGGGGGATTTTAACTGCCGGTGACATCACTGCCAAAAAAGTAAATCCTGGGGGTTAAAAGGAGGGGAGGGCAGAGACTGCATTTGCAGTCAGCGTGGATGTCATCACTGGGAAGCAGATGAGCAGGAGAGAGCAGTGTCAGGAGAGCTCTGGATCAAGCAGCTTGGTGACATCTCAGCACAGGCAGTGTCCCTTCCCTGCTGCCCTACGGCCACATCTGAGCACAGGCAGCATCCACCAGCAGTGTCCCCTCTCCAGTCCCCCACCTGGCATGGGAACAACATTACTCAACGGGTGACTCACCCACCCCAACCAAAGCCAGTGATGAAGCACTTCAGCCGATCGAGATTAACCCAAGCTCCTAAAAAACCACAAAATGAGAGGCACCAGACCCCGCATCACACCCACCCACCTCCAGCCCAGGTTCAGCCCCCACCTCCCCAGCTTCGGGTGGCCCTGGCACGGTGCCGGCAGCAGCCGGGTGCATCTGAGTCACCACGGCTCACGCTTGCTCAGGCTCACCTGCTCAAACACCCGGGCAACTCATTCCCCAAGAGACGCTGTTGCCAAAACTGTGACTCGGCCGCTCCCAAGAGATGGGAGGAAAACCCGGACGGCATCAGAGGATGGGTGTAGGGGTGTGGGGGCAAACCAACCCCACTCACACCACCCAGCCCCTTCGCTCTTCACCCACCCTGCAAGGTGGCACTTGGTGGCACCTGCCACATGGCATCGGGATGGCAGTGAAGGCAGATGGGGGACACGGGCAGAAAGCTGCTGGGCGCTCAGAGGAGCCCTGCCGAGGGGAGGAAGAGCCAAACCCAGCGTCATCTCGCACAGAGCCGCACTAATCAGTGCGCTCGAGCAGCGCAGGAATTTTATCACCTTAAGACAACTCCAGGCAGGTTTCTCCTTGTTAGTCCCACTGTTTAATAAACACCCGGGCAGGCCAGCAAAGCACGGGCGAGTCCGCTCTCCTCCGGTTCACAGGGCAGGGGGGAGTGGGTTGGGTGATTGGTTTTTGTCCTCCCCAGCTGCACGATACCTGGCAGCTGAGACACGAGGTCCAGTTCCTGCAGCTTGGTGTAATTTAACATCCCTGAGCCTTGAGGAACACCAGGAGTCTCTGCAGGGAACATCTCCTTGCCATAGCCCACTGCTTTATGTCCTGGGGATGGTCACCCATGGGCCAGCACCAGCCCCTGAGGGTTGAAACCTGGGAACTCAAAAAGGTCCCTGCTCTCCCAAGCGAGACTGACAGGTCTCCAGCATCTCCCCTGCTGACCCTTCACAGACCAAAGGGAGACTGGGGCTTGTTCACGAGTTGGATTGCAGGGGGATTAACGATGATAACGCTGCTGATACCACAGCTGTCAGCAGCCCAGGGCCACAAGGTCAGCCATAAAAAGCCAGAATATCACCACAGAGCCTGTGATAACCTACCATACCCGGCTCTCTGCCAAGAAGAGATAAGAGCATCTCAACAGCAATGACAGATGGGCCAGTGCACCTCCCCAATCTCCTGGCCACCTTAATTAGCTATGTGCAGAGCAGCCCATGGATGCACTGTGGGGAAGAGGAAAGCCCTGCAAGCCAGTGTGAAACCCTGCACCTCTCCAAAGCACCCGCAGAGCCAGCCTGGGTCTACAGGGGCCACGCAAGGTTGCCGTCCACACAGCAGGCAGCTTGGAGCTCAGGGGAAGCCACACGCCTTCCCCAGCCAGACAAGTTGCAGCACAGGAAGGAACCTTGAAATGCAGTTAGTTGCTGTCTCTGCTCCAAGGCTGGAGCCAGAGCCTCCACTTCTGCTCCATCAGCAGCTTTCTCTAGCTGTGCTTGAGCAACAAGAATCACTTTCAAACCCCAGCTTGTTCTGAAAACAAAGCCTTCTCCACCATTCCTCAGTGCTACAGAGCACCGAGAGCCCCAGCACCAGCACTCCCTCCAGCTAAACCACACCGGGAGCCCAGTGCACACCAGCTCCTGGGTGCCAGCCACCAGCAGGTCCTCCCCTTGGCTCTCTCCCTCACCTGCCATTCAGAAAAGCCCAGGGGAGGAAGAGGATTTGTTAGCTCCAGTCGGGCCCGTTCCTGTCCAACAGGTTTGCTCTCCTGTCCCACATTGTTACTGTTCCCATGCAACCCCCCGTAGGCATCTTGGGGCACGTCCGGAAACGATTACGATCAGCTACAATAATGTTCGAGCAGCTCCAGAGCCCAGCCAGTGCAGAAAAACACCCTGTTCCTTCGGTTTATGAATGAGTAAACCCTTATGCTTTCTATAAATGTCAAGATAAATTACCTGTGGGCATTCCCCTCTCGGCACAAACAACCACTTTACTGCTGCAGCTTTTTAATGGAGACATCAACCCGAATTACTTTCTTTTCCTGCGGAGGTTGCGGGGGGATATCAAAGGAGGGGACAAGGATTGTGCCTAGAGCTTCAAAGGTTTAACCTTCCCCACCTGCGAGCCTCCCGGAGGAAAAGCACCTTCATGGCCTCAGAGCTGCCTCGGATGTGTGTGGGGAGGTTACAGGCAGCAGCATCCAGGGTCTCCGGTCACAGCAGAGCGCTTTGAGAAGAAGGCAGGCAGCCCAGAGAGCAGCAAAAAGCCAGCTCTTCTCAGGGGGGGACAACTGGTGGCTTCATCACAGCTCTGCAACCAAGTGGAAAAGTCTTCAGGTGACTTCAGGAGGACAACCAAAGCACTGTGACCATGGGCAAGGCTACAAGAGGGGCTCAGAGTGCCCAGCCTTGGGCACACAGCAGACGTGCAGGTGCCTCTCCAAGCACCCCACACCAGTCTCACCAGGGTCCACGATCTTACTGGCCACTGGTCCAGGACTGGGCAAGGAAACCTCAGGTTTAAGTTTTGGGAAAACCCTTAGGGTTGTCACCTCCTTTCCCACTGCAGGAACCAGAGAGGTCTATGCCCCCGGAGAAGCCACCGTGTCCCAGCAAAGACCCACTGAACCCAGGGGACCAGGCTGTCCCCCCCTCAGGCAGCCACGGAGATGCCACGTTCCAGTGATGGGCCATTCCCTCACTGCTGCTTGTTCCTTCCCCTCCCTACAGAGCTCAGGTTTGGTTTCCAAAACACCTTTGGAAGAGAAGCAGCTCCCTTTCCCAACCATGATTCACCAGCATCAATAAGGCATGTCTAAAAATACACAGAGATAGTGATCTCAGACACGGGGGTTGGCCTTTCTGGCACAGCAAGGGGAGAACAGGGAGATAACCAAACGTGCTCCATAATGTGAGCCCACATTTCTGGTTTAGAACCTGGGTATGGAAAGAAAGTCGCAGCACCCAGGGCTGCTTGTAGCCCACGGGACAGAACCAAGCTGTCCAAGTGCATCTCAAAGCCCTGCACCTCACAGAGCTGGGGGAAAGAAAGTTGAAACTCAGAGCACATCCTTTCAACCAGAGTACCCAGAGTTTGCATCTCCAACTGGATCCCTGCGGACAAAAATCCCAGCTGGGGGAAGGGACCTGGGAAAGAAAAGAAGAAAAAAAAAACAACGAAAAAAAACCTACCAAACAAACCCCCTCCAACACCATGGGCTTCCTTCAGGCCCTGACTTGTCAGGCAGGCTTGCTTTGGTACTGTAGCTTATCCAAACATCTTCATCTCTTTCATAAATCCAATCTCTCCTTATCAGCCATCAGGAGGAAATGCAGGAGCTTTAGCGACTGAAGTGTGGGGAAGAGCCCAGCTTTGATTAACCCACTTACTCCCCGGAGGTCACTCACAGTTCAATCATTGTGGATTCACATGTTCTCAATCACGTACTTGGAAGTCAGGCTGGAGGTGAGAGTTTTCTTTGCATTAAGGAGCAAGCAGGGGTAGGGAGGGGAGGGTCTGCAAATATTAATTTCAGAACTGCCAGTTCCCATGACTAATAGAAGGCTGTCAAAAAAATGAGCAGCTCTTCTTAAAGCCTCGGCTCCTGGAGTCATGGGAATAAACAAGAACCTCAACTTTCAGACATTTTCTTTTTTAAAAAAAAAAGACATTTCTGTAGCAACAGGGCTGCCAGGATGGGTTTGGTTTGGGCTTTGGCTTTTTTTCCCCCCCCCAGGTGACTGGAAGATACCCCAGAGGGGTGGAATTTGAAGGTAAATCAAAGTTTCTCTTAGAAATAACTCGAATTGGTTCTATATGCCCATCATTATATACAGAAAGCACGTGGAGCTGAAAAGCTTTGTGGAGAAGCCACATTTGCTCCTGCAGCCAAGCGAGGACCCACTGAGCACGAGCAGGGACAGTATTTGCAAAGGGCCAAGTTTTCAGTAGAAAGCTCCCAAGGCGTTGACTTCCTCCATCAGAACCAACATCCACTCCCACTCAGGGAAGCACCACGGCATTCGTGTCACTCCCCAGGTGAGGCTTCCAAACACAAACCTCAGCGCGTAACCCAGGTAATAATTTGTGGGTTTGGCACTTCAACACAGGGCAACCTGCAGGTTCCCACTGAAGAGATGCAGGCAGAACTCTTCCAAAAGGGGAGAAATAAATCAAAATTCCTAATTTTTGCTAGCCCACCCTAGCAGAGCAGCCAGCCCCCTCCTGCCACAGCCTGGGGGGACAGGGCAGAGCAAACAGCCTGTATTTATACCAGGAGGCAGCACTGGCACGTGGAGCGTGAGGAGGCACATTTCCCACACCCAGCCATCCTGGCAGGACCCAGCTCAACACCCAGCCTTCCAGGATGTGGCCAGAGAGAGACAACGCCGCTTGCCCAGGGGCAAACGGGAGCTGTGGCGCAGTGGAAATGGTGATGCTGATGTTTGGCAGCACCTCAGGGCATCCCTCAGGCAGCTTTGCCCTAAGCAGCAGTTGCTCCTATTTGCACATCTCCAGCATTAGCTGCAGATCTGAGGCCACCTGGTTTTGCAGGGTGTAGTGCTTCTCTCTTTCCCCAAAAGAGCTTCTCTCATTTCCACCACCCTCTGCAGCAATTGGAAGTTCACTTTTCCATACAGAGCAAGAGGCAGGGTTTTCCCACAAGCATTCCAATCAGCCCAAGATACTGAAGAGATTGACATTCCATCCCAAACCAGAGTGGAAAGTACCCTGCTGGGAGCAGAGCCCTGATAGCACAACTATGGGGGGGTCCTCCCTGGCCAAGCTCACTGCCACACACAGCTCCCTGCAGCTGTTTGAAGAGGAACCATGATGGGAAGGAGGAGGAGAATGGAGCCCACGGTGACAGCCATAAAAAGACCATGGTTTAGAGCTTCCCAACATGCACCTGCCTATCTCAGACACTGTGGGGAAAGGCTCTTGTGATGAGTTTCTCCTGCTCCTTCTCAGTTTTCAGATGCTCCATCAGAATGCCACCAAACCCAAAGCCACGTTTTTCCGCTCCAGAACCTCTGGCCTGAAGTAGCCAACAGTCAGCACTCAAAAAACTAGTGCAGGATGTCCCACAAATGCAAATTTCAACAGCCCAGCAGGTAGCAGAGACATACAGGAGCTGCTTGGCCTGCCAGCAAACACCCCCCCCGTTCAAACCAAGAACCTGCTGCGAAGGGAGGAGGAAGGATCCCACTGTCAGGCTGTCCAAGGGCATCAAGCACGTGAGCTTGACAGCAAGGTCTAAGCAAGGAGGAGCTGAGCCCCCTCTGCCAGGGCTGGCCAGGCTTGTCAGCAAACCCAGTGCTGGGGACAAACACAGCTGGGAGTAAAGGGAAGCAGCAGACTGGAGCTGAAACCAGGCTGCTCATTCCTCCCGACAGCTCCCTAGCAAACCACAGAAAGATTTCTTTGGGGAGCAGGGAGAAAACACATCACCTGAGGCATCTCAAAGTGTACAGAAGCAGGATACCCAAGAGAGCAGAGGAGCTGGGCTGGATTAGATGGCCAGATAGGTCTTTTCCCAGATTTAATCTCTTTAATTCATTGCCATTCCCACAATAATGCTCTGTGTTTTTAATTAAGTAAACCACAATATCATTTCAAGGAGAGGGATGAACAAAGGGCTGGCGTGCTCTCAGCAGAGCTGACGGGTATTTCCAGCTCCTAGCTGGATGGTGATACTGGAGACAAGTTGCTGAAAACCTGGCAGGTAGCTTTTCCAAGGGAGCTTTCCCTCAGTGCCCACATAGTCCAGCCTGGAAGCTCCTCTGAGTGAGCCTTGGGAAACTGAGGACAATCCATTTGGTGAAGGCCATCAGCATCACCTCACGGTACTGAGGTGAGCTCCAAGACACAGTACCAAGCGCAGAGGACAACACACTCAAGACAAAAGGGCCACTGGAAGATTTTCACCCACCGTATCTCTAAATCTTTTGAGATGGGCAACCTGAAAACACTGCTGGCAAATGCCACCATTCCCCTTTCCATCCCACTCAGATAGCAGTGGGGAAGAATTGCCCATACTGGTTTCTCTCTGCTTGTATGCAGAGCTCCCCTGGGCTCCTCTGCCAGCTGGGAGCAAGGCAGGGGACCACGGATCCCAGCCTGGGGATTCAGCAGCATCTTCACCTTGCGCACACACCACAGCAACACTCAGATGGACACCAAGAAGCATCCAGCCCCCAGCCCGGCCACTCGCTCCCTGCTACTGTTACCCTCAGAGAGCCAGCCAACCTTCACACTCCTCATCCCAAACCCCTTCCTCCATCCCACCAAAGGGGCACGGAGTCTTCAAAATCCATGTTTTTCTTTAAAAAGGGGGGGGGAAATCCAGAAACATTTCTTCATTCTTCAGGAATGATTAATTATCTGCCTTGGTGGAGTGTAAAATACCTCACTAGCGCTGTAGGCTGGGCTGAGTTATGGAGTGAGAGAGCTCTGAAAGCTCCCCCCCTCCTCTAGATTACCCAGCGAGGGGCTGCAAGATGAAATTAAAGCGGGTGCTGCCGAAAGGCAAGAGCCACAACACCCCTTTTGTGGGGGAAAGGGTTCGGGGACTCGCACGGTAACGAGGGGCCAGGTTCTTAAAATAAAAGCAGTTCTTAATAATCCACAATTAAAGCCCATGGTGGCTGTGTCAGCAGAAACACCTTGCTTGAAACTGCATTAAGACTCACGTCCATCTCCCCAGGCACCAGCATGGAGCAGCTTTCCAGACCCAACCTGGACCCAGGGATGCTCCAGCACCAGCTACCATCCCACCAAGAGGGGAGGACGTTTCCCACCTTCTGGCTCTCAAAAGGAGGGGTGGGATAAGGGTGCTACCCCTCAGGAGGATGTTAAAATTAGCATTTTTAAAGCAGAAATGCAAAACTCCAGTGGCCTGAGCAGTCAGGCTTCTGTATGCTCATGGCACTTGCTCTACCTCAGCGCTTTCCGAGCAAGATGTGGCTCAACAAAAGAAGAGGACCAGAAAGCTGGGCTCTCACTTTTCCTTCCCCGAAATCCCTTGGCAAAGCCCTGGCTGTGGCTGCCACCACCCTCACCCCAACTGCTGCTGCAGAACCCCCCCAAATAGGTGGGTATTTTACTTCTGCAGCAAGGCTCCCGCACCTCCCAACTGCGCAGAGCACAAAGCAGCTCCAACAGAAGCTTAAAGCCCAGAAGTTAAACAAAAAGAGCCTCAAAATATATTCCTGGGTTATTTGGGTTTGGTTTTTTTCTTTACAATGCCGTGGTTTGGAGCCTTTGGTCTGTGCCTGGCACACCCCAGCTCTTGGCAACACTCCTCCAGCTACCCCAGGGCTCTCCTCTCAAGCACGCGGGGATGCAGCTCAAAGGCTGTCCACAAAACCCCTCTCCAGCCCATGCTCCAGCCTGTCCCCAAGTGGGTGACAGTCCAGCCTGGGAAGTCACAGCAGCACATGAAAAGCACAGGGACAAAACCTCAGAGAAAAGCCAACATACTGCAGGGGAACCAGGATGCAAGAGATGGACCTTTCTCAGGTCAGGAGGAAAGAGGTTTCTCCATCCAAAGCAGCAGTTGTAGGAGAAACATCACGGCACAGAAAGTCAAGACACCTGCAGGGCAGGGATGGCCACCAGCTCATGCAGACCCTGCGTGATGATCTATTCTCTCAGCCAGAGCAGGACTTCCCATTGAAAGCTGGTCCCCCATACCCTGGGCATTGCCATGGGGAGCCTGCAAACCACACCAGGTGAACCTGAGGCACATCCCAGAGCTGCCACGTAGGGGTACCCACTACTCTCCCAGCTACCTACACCTACAACTTTATTTAAAACTCTCTCTTGCCACTGAAACAGCTTTAACCACCCAAAGATATCCACAGTCACCCAGGAGATGGAGAGGAGACCTGCAGCCAAGGTAGCTCTCCATGTTAACACACCACCTGTCACGAGCCACAGGAGCATCCCAAAGGTGCCAGCAAATGGGATGGTTTCTTCCCTGAAGCAATGACCTTCCTCAGTTGCAAGAGGACACTTGAGAAGGAGGAAGCTGAGGAACAGTGACATTAAAGCCCTAGGCAATCCACTAAGCTCCAGGACAAAGCATCCCAAAGCGCATGTTTGCCAAGAGCAGCTTTGCGAGGGAGCTACAGCAGAGCACAGGGTTTGATCCACTGCAGCATGGAGCATTCACACCCAGAGAGCTCCTTCCCTCACTGCACACACAGTGTGAGCTGCACCAGCCAGGACACATCTGTGCTTCAGCTTTTTAGGATGTCTGGAGCGAATGGTTTTATATATATATGTATTTTTATATGGGTTTTTTCCCAGATTATTTGCTAGAAGCAGCTCTTTCACTTGGTATTAATAATGTTTAATCACCTCTGCACTGTGCAGCAGCTTCTGACCTAATATTTCAGCACCTCTGCAGTGTGCAGCAGCTTCTGACAAGCCCAGAGCCCTCTGGCTTACTTGGGACACAAGATAAGCCCCTTCCAACCAAAGCACCTCCTCGCCCGGATCCCACCGGCTCAGACCGGCACACAACGAAAAGCAGAGCTCTCCCCACTCAAAGCCTCTGGACCCCATCCCACTCCCATCCCCAGGACCCACCAGCCCAGGTGGGCAACCCAGTCACCCCAGTGCTGTTGCTGGACGTGGGGACACCCCGCGCCTGGTGCCGCCCTAAGCCCGTCACGTGCGGCGGCAGCGGCAGCCGCTGCACCCCATGCATTTATGCATATGAATTTATGCAAAGGTTTTCAGTAGGTTAGGAAAGTAATAGACTCTGTTGTATACAAACT